>PVKS010001979.1:0-127601 GCA_004027875.1 Aplodontia rufa
GGATATAAATTACAAAACTAATGTTGGACAACTTTAAAAATACAACACTTAGCAGAAGACAATTAAAGAACATCCCTGCAAGATCTTGGGAAACCCGGAGTCTCTTGCAATGACTTTAGAAAGGCACCTGTTCCAAGGCACTACTGCTTCTATACATGTCCAATACCTTTAAAGAACTCAAAGCAATCTATTCAACTGTTGAAAAAGCAAGTGTCACATGGTTTCATTCATGAGGTTATTTACAAAAAAAAATTCATCTTCCCAATGACTTCTATTTACTATAAAGGTGCTAAACACTGCTTTTCTAAAACTCATTCTACACACAGCAATTTAATTACACTTTTCAAGCACTTTTTATAAGTTGTATTCTTTCTGGAATCTTGGGAACTTACATATAGTTTAGTGTGTGAGAGATCAGTACAAAAGAAAATACGAAAACTATGATCAAAAGAACTATTTACCTACAAAATGTCCCTTTCAAACATCCCCAAATAATGTTGTAAGTCCTATAGAATTACCCTGGTTTGACAGAAGAATGGCTTGAGGCAGTTTCTCTCAGGAAGTTCATTAGTACCAGCTACTGGTAAAATCAAAATACCACGGGGATTGAAACGCTACAAATCAAATGTCAATTTCTTATACATATATCACTCCGTTAAAAAAACACAATAATGAAATTTTCTGCTTGTTTATATAGCTGGATAATGGAGGAAAATTTAAGATCAAAAAGAATTTCTGACACTTTCCCATTCACAGTCCTGCCTTGCAATTTTCTCTACATTCCTTTCCTGATTTCTAAAAAGGTCACTAGACGTGTTTCTACACTTGCTCTGAATCAAAGCAAAGACAGTGAGGAGAACCTTTATATGCAGGGCCGAAACGGTGTCCCGCAATTACAGTAGGGACACGTCCTTTTGTTTTCTCTGTTCCAGGATTAGCAGTGAAATAGCTTCGCGGCTCTTAATAAGGCTAGACAGCTCTAAAGAACAGCTTTTTAAAGTGCATTTCTATTTTGAGCACACACAGGCAACACAGGCAGGAAAGGTATCGGCTCCCCTTGAACTCCCTTAACTCAGCAGCCAGCAATCACCTTCAATCCTGGAGCAAGAGACATCTAAACTTTTTAAGGCAAAAGGGTTTAAGGTGGACCTTCCTGTCTCTGATCCAAGCATGCCTGGAGCTGGCTCTGCTAGCACAGAGAAAAGAAGAAAGTGTCAGAAAAAAGGGGCCAAAATCCTCTCTGCCGAAATGGTGAAGAATCCTCTAAAGGTGCAAGAATCCGTTTAAGTCAGAAAGAACGGGAAAGCAAACAGATGCAGCGGAGAGCACGTTGGCCCTCGCCGGATGTTAGGAGCTAGATCGATTTCAGAAGTTGGAGAAAGGAATTTGCGTGGCCCCCGCTGGGGGAGCTGGCAGCACCACGCGGCGTGCGGGCCGCGCAAGCTGGAGCAGGCGGCGGAGACCGCCTCGGAGCCGGGCTGTGAGCGAGCAGGAGCAGGGGACAGGGCTGTCACCGCTTACCCAGGTGCAGCGTGAGGTTGATGGAGCTGGGGTACTGGACCCCGGCCAGCATGGTCTGGCTCTGCCACCAGGTGGTGTCGGCCTGGTTGTTGTAGTCGGTGAGGAAGGCTGCCCCGTGCTGCAGGTGGGGCTGCCCGGCGTCGCACAGGTGACAGGACTTGGTCACCCCGGTCACCCCGGTCTGCACACAGTACTCCTCGGGCGGGGTCCCGCACGTGTTGGTGGCCACCACAGTCACGTTGAAGGCGGCGTTGACGAACTCGGGCATGCAGCGCTGCGGCCGCCCGCCCTCATCCGTGCACTCGTCCATGGCTGCCCGGGCACAGCCCGCCGCGGCTGCCGCCAGCACGGCCAGCAGCGGCCACAGCCGCCCCCGGTGCCGCAGGGCCAGCGCGGCCCGCTCGCTGCCCCTCATCGCGCCGCCCGCGCTCTGGGCCACGGCAAAGGCCAGGGCCGGCGCGTTCCCCTCGCCCAGCGGCGTCCCCCGGAGGCCGCTCGGCGGGCTGAGCCTGGGGGCCCACGGGCCGGACTCTCGCGCGGGCGGTGGCGGCGGCTCGCACCGAAGAGACGGGCGGGTGGGCGCCCCTAGCGAGGACCGCGAGGCTCTCGGACCAGTGCCCCGCGCGCCGCCTCCGCGCCTCCCTCACCCACCCGGGACGCAGCCCGCACTCTGTGCCGACCCCCGACTTCCGAGCGCGCACCCGAGCGCGCGCCCCGGGGAGGAAGGAGCAGGGGGTGGGATCGGCGGGGTGGGGTGGGGTCTGGGGGAGGGGAAAGCCCAGCCCCGGCCTCCTCTCCGCCGCTCCCCGCCCTCCGCGCGCCAGGGACTGCGCGTCCGCCCTGGCGACTCGCGGCGGCGGCGGGGGCGGCGGCGTCTCGCGCTGGGCTCGCGGCGCGCGGTCGGCGGGAGGGGCGCGCGGGTGGGCGGGGCGCGGGGGGAGCAGGGAGGGGCGGCGGGGCGGTGCATGCCGGGAGGCAGGGGCGGCGGCGGAGACCCGGCCTCCGGTACCGCTGGGGCGCGGGGGTCCTCGGCTCGCGACCTGGGGACGCTCTGGCTTGGGTAGGGGGAGCGCATAGGCGGAGCCCTTAAAGGGGCGACGCGGGTCGGCCCGGGGGCCTCACGCAAGTTGGACCGCGGCAGGCACGTCCCCGCCCGGCCAGGTGTCAGTCCCGGAGGCCAGCCGGGCCACCGCCCCGGGACCAGGTCTCGAGGGACCGTGCGGTGGGGCTGCCTGCGTGCCCGGGGCCTCACCCGCGGCCCCGGGGGTGCTCTGTGCCGCGTGGGGCGCAGCTCTAAGCCCTTCCGAGGAGAGGTCCCGGGGTCGAGGGGGCTGATCCGGTCCCTACAGAGTAAAGGGCCTGCTCGCGGCATCAAAAAGAGTTTCCGTGCAGAGATTTCCTGCCACTAAATTAAAGTGTAACCAGTCCTTTAACCCGGGCAAAGAAGGAAGCGAAAAGGCTGGGAATGGAATGACATTTTTCCCCTGGGTGCGCAGACCCACTGCGAAATTCTTCCACGGTGTTGTTTTGTGTTCCCCAGCTTGCCTTTAAAAGACGAAATTATCTGGATTCTGACATCCTCCTTTTCGGGCCTGCTGAGTCACGGAATATTCTCAGTGCCAGAATGACTCAGTTCGCAAAACCTGAGCCAGAAGATCATGAGTTTTAGTCCCAGATCGGAACCCGGGCACTTACCCAGTGCTGATAGGGCAGGCACAGACGGGCAGGGCGGCTGCTGTGAAAGTGGACCAGCCCAAGGCAGCGGGTTCCAAACCTCTGGCGGCCCCAAAGGGGATGCACAAAGCAAAACTTTCCAAGACCAGACCAGAATAATCATAAACCTTACTCTGTTTTAGATCGTCCCCTTCAGATAAGGACTGAGGATTTCTGAAGCAATGAAACAAAATGTAAGATGATTATGGTTAGGGTCAGTGCTAATCTTATAGTTCCTAATTAGAGGGTCTTAAGAATAATTGTTTAATGGGGATGGGGATGGGAGCTGATTTAAAGTACATTCATCACATAATGTTCCTTTACTTGATGAGGTGAATGGAAATTTATGTGGTTAAACGTCTCCAACCCCTTGCCCCTGGCATCTTCTCTTTGGGAGAAAAATGTGGGGGCTATAATGTTTTAATCCTTTCATATTTAAGTTGATGCAAAATAAATATATTCATCCCTGCTTAGGGTGATATTCTCTATTCTAAATTGTGCTTGAGAACAAGCAAGGACAATATAGAACACCGATGGGGGTGTTAGTTGTAAATAAAGGCACAGATTTTAGTAAGTATGCTTAATAAATCTGTTAAGGTGCTTTATTAGCTATTGACAAACAAAAGGTGGATCTCCTCTGGTTTTCTAAATCGACCTAAATATTTCCTTCTCACTGCTCTCAAGGAGTTCTGATGTCCAAAGTTACTTTCAAACCGTTACTTATGCTTAAGTGCTTCATAATTTCTTGGCCAGACCCTCATCTGTTATTTGTAATATCAGGTGAGGTCAAATCAGTCACTAAATTTTATTGGTCATGGGAATGTGTTACAGCAACAGGAAGTACCTATTTTGAAGAGAGGTAAAGTGTGCTTGGTGATAAAAACTCTGTTCCGTTTGTTTGGCTCTGGATTCAAACAAACCAAATATTTTGTTAACAGAATTTTAAGGACAATTTGAACATCTGAACACTAGATACCTGATATCAACAAGTAAAGTATTTGTGAGTACCCAGAGATGTACAGTTAACCAAACACACTTGGTATTTAAAAAAAATAAAAATTCAAAAACCCAACGAAGGTGTGTGAGATTTTCTTTTACTGCCAAGTTTTACTGCCCGTTTTTCAGAAAATTCCAGGGCCTTTTAAACACATCTTCTTAACTACTTGAAAAACTCCTTTATCTACTAAATAGACATGATGTTTAGAAGAAAAATGTGAAGGTGTAAGAGAATTTGGGTTCAGATCCCTCAAAAGATGATCTCAGTGATCAAGCATCAATACTTCCATGTAGCAAGACAGTCAGAATGAGGGTATGCAGTTGTTTATTGTACAGACAAGACAGCCCTGGTTTTTGTTGTTGTTCTTGTTGTTTTTGAGAGAAAATCAATTTTATTTAGCTTTTCCATCTGGTTTTCATTGTTCCAACACTTAGTTGTGCATGTGATACTGGGATTCAAACCTGGTCCTCATGCATGCTAGGCAAGCAGGGTACCACCAAGCCAACACTCTACCCCAAGAACCCCAGTTTTGAAAACAAATTCTATTTAGAACTCCAGAGAAAAGAGACTTCTCCCATTCAGGATCTATCTAAATTATTTCAAGGAAGGATGCTTATTGGCCTGGCTTTGGTTACCTTCAGATCCCCGGACATACACATTCCTAGGTAGGTGAGTAGAGGTGCACGATTGTCAGCCCACCAGAAAACTGGGGAAAGCATTTCAAAGGAAAGGCTGCCGTTGCCAGGAAGCAGAAAGTTACAAGGCAGAAAAAAACAATTGATGTCTACTACTTCAGGATTCAGAATACGTAATATAATTAGAAAAATTATTTAAAAATTTGTATAGACCATTCAAGGTTATTACTTTGTCCCCTTTTTTTAATCCTTTTGTGGTTCCCAATGTGTTTATTTTTCCAGTTTTTAGTCTTTATGACCTCATTTCCCTGTATTCTTCCCAAGCCCAAGTAGCACGATACCATATGCTTCATCTTTCATGTTTAGATATGGAGATAGTAATTATTATGAACAATCTAAAAATGTTAGCCTTTGAAAATGTTAACATTTAAATGTCATATTTACATGTTAGTTTTCATTTTTCAAAATGACATTGAAGCAGGGGATGTTCATTCCTATGTAGAGTTGAAGACACTCAAACTCAAAGAGTAGAAGGCAAAGCTGGTCCAAGAGCCTGCCCTTTCTGGCTGCCTGTCCATAACTGTTTCCTTCAGTTGTGTAAAGGTCATGACAAAGAAGAGGGTAAAGAAGAGCTATTTTACACGTCCAAGGTTTTAGGTTATCAAATAGGAATTTAAAATCGGTGAAAATTAATGTAAAACTGGAAAAGATTTCTAATTTCCCTCTTCAAAGTTACAGTAACTACACGTGATGCTTTGCGTTGGGTTTATAGATCCTGCCTGGGTCCTTGGTACAAGTCCAAACATAACAAGATAAGATATCTTTTGTGGCCATGCTCAGGTAAAGACAAGATTCCTCTTGCATGAGGTAAAGACCTGTCCTCCCACCCAGCCCCGTGCACCAAGTCCAGGCCATTTTGCATTGTGATACTAGTTTCCAAAGGAATAGAAAAAGACACAGAGTTCATAAGATTTAAAACGGAACTTCAATTATTATAATACACAAATACAATAAAAAGGAGATACTTTCCAAAAACAAGTAATGAAAACTGTCCCTCACCAAAATCTTCCCACTAAGAGAAGAACTTCAGCTCTCCAGCATTTTTTATTCTATCAACCAGATGTGAGCTGCTTCTCATTATAGAAAAAAGAGAGATTATCTCTTATATGCAGATGACATGATTTTATTGTGGGAACTCAGAATATCTTTAATAAATTCTTGACCCTGATGGATAGTTGCTATTAAAAAAAGAAAAAAAGTTTTGGGGGTTACTGGGGATTGAACCCAGAAGCTTGCATCCCTATATCTTTCTTTATTTTTTATTTTGAGATAGGGTCTCACTATGTTACCTAGGGCCACCCTAAATTGCTGAGGCTGGCCTGAAACTTGGCAATTCTCCTGCTTCAATCTCCTGAAGTCGCTGGGATTACAGGCATGCACCACAATGCCCAGCAAGATAATTCTTTTAAAACCAGTTATAAGACTATACTTTCAGGGATCATTTCTATAGTTCGTTAAAACCAAAGTTATTATTGGTAGTTCCCCCAACATTTTATCTCCTTATAGCCTATCGCCTCATGCCATTACATAGATACATATTGCAACAGATTTTTTGAGAGATACCTGTAAATTATGTTGTTCAAAATTAGAAATTCACAGCTCTTTTAGTGAGATTCTTTAGGGGCTGTGGTAGGTTACAACACCAACTTTCAATTTTTACCACCTGAATTTATCATGGTCCTGGCGGAACCAGTGGCAGGTCCCCAGAGCTCGAGAGCCACCATGTCCAGATTATATGTGTATGTAAACAAATGCTGAATTAATTTTCTTCCACCTCCATTTTTATTGTAACAACCAAATTAAAATAAGATCTTTTAATTTTCCAAGTAAAATACTGCTACACTAAAATGACTTTTTCAGTTATCAGAATTCCTCTCCTAAACCAGATTATTCTTCTGGAACAACAGGCACATCTTATTGTAATTCAGTATACAAACAGAAAAACACACAAAATCCAAGTTACAGTTTGATAGTTGGATGAGATATGTCAAAGTGCATACCCCTGTGTGATCACCGCACAGGTCCAGAAATAGAGTGTCCCTACTCCAAAAGCTTGTCACGTCCCTTGTCAATCAGTACCCCATTTTCCCAAATGTGATTTCTGCTCTAGTGTCACCACACATTAATTTTGCTTGTTTTTCAATGTCATTTAAATGAAATCACGAGGGCTGGAGCGGTGGCTCAGCGGTTTCGGCGCTTGCCTGGCAAGCACGAGGACCCGGGTTCAAACCCCAGCACCACGTACACATCTGAGTGTTGGAGCAACAAAGGCCATGTGGAAAACTAAATAAAGTTCTTTCTCTCTTTCTCTGTCTCTCTCACTGTCCCTCTCTCTTTAAAAAAAAAAAAATGAAATCACGAACTACTTTGTGTGCAGGTGACTTATTTTGGCCAACATTATGTTTTTGACATGTATCCATATTGACATATATAGCAATATTTCACTGCTGTTTGTTATATGCTATTCTAATGTATAAATAAACTGCAATCTATTTATTCATTCTACTGTAGGTGGACAAATCTGGAGTTTCTAACTTGGAGCTGTTATAAATAATGTTACTGTGTAATTATCAACAATCTCACTTGGTCTTTGGGAATATAATTTACACGCACACACACCCCACACATTTTCCATGGGTAGATACCTCAGAACGGAATTAATGGGATATGAGGGTAGACATGGATTCAAATTTGGCAGACATGAACAAGCTGTTTTTCCAAACTAGTTGAACTAATATCACCTTCCATCGGCTGTGGATAAATTGTTTCAACACATCCCCACCAACACTCGGTATTTTTTTTTTACACTTGGTATTATCAAGTATTTTTAGTCTTAGCCATTCTGGGTTAATGTAATTATGGTATTAGTACAGAATATAAGGTCCTCTGGCTGTAGTTTATGTATTTGCACAAAAGATAAATGACTTGCACGATTGGGTGTATAGTGTTACATTTTAATTTTAATATCTAATACCTTGATTACTGACTAGACTTGTCTTTTCACATATATATTAGCCTATATATTAGCCCTTTGGGTGCTGTTTTGTTTTTATTAATTTTTCTATTGCATTCATTTTCTTCTTAACTTTAGGGATTCTTTATGGGCCTTTTTTCTGGTTCTATGTGTTGCGAATATCTTCCTTCACTAAGTGGTTTCATTTCTCCCTCTTTGATGGTGTCTCACCATTTTAAACTGGTATCATGCAAAAATCCAAACATAAACAAAAATGACAAGACTCATGGCCAATCTTATTTCAGCAATGCTCCCTCACCTCTCCCCTACCTCACTCCAAACACCACTGAATTATTTTGGGGCAAAATCACAAATATCACACCATTTCATTTAACGGTGTCCTTTGAGCAAGAGAAATTCCTCATTGTGATGTAATCCTATCATGAACAGTAAAGTTAATGCTTTTTCATTCTCACTTAAGACATCCCTAATATCATTAATATATCCTTCCATGCCGTGATCTGAAAATTTTGCTTTATCTTTCACATTGAAGTTTGTTTTTTCGAGAGATGGAGTCTTACTTCGTTTTCCATGCTTCCCCTGAACTCCTGGGCTCAAGCGATGCTCCTGCTTCAGCCTCCCAAGTACCTGAACTACAGGCACACACCACCACATCAGGCTGCACCTGGAATTAATTTTCGTGAATGGTGTGAGGTAGAGGTCAAGGTATGTTTTTCCATATGGCTGCCCTATTACCCAATCATTAATATTAAAAAGATTGTTCTTTCCACCGTTACTCTGCAGTGTGACCCTTGTCACCTATCCAGTGCGTAACTGGTCTGTTTCAGGTCTCTATCTTGCTTCATTCTAACTTTATAAGTTTTTGTTTTTTTAAAAGAAAGGGATAATGAGAGAGAAAGAGAAAGAATCAATTTTATTTAGTTTTTCATGTGAATTTCATTGCTCTGACACTTTGTTGTGTACGTGGTGCCGGGGTTTGAACCCATGTCCTAGCACATGCCAGGCAAGTGTCATAACCCCTGAGCCACCACTCCAGCCCCAGCTTTATAATAAGTTTTTTTTTTTTCAGGGCTGAGGACCAAACTTGGGGCTTTGCGGTGCTAAGCAAGTGCTCTGCCCCTGAGCTAAATCCCCATCCCCTATAATAAGTTTTGATAGCTAATTCTAGTACAGGTTCTCCAACACCTTTTCTTCTTCAAGACCATCTTGGTTCCTTTCATTTCCATATAATTTTAGAATTAGAATTAGCTTATCACTTTGCACCAGAAAAACTACCCAGCATTTTGCTTGCAAATATATTCAACCTATATACTAATTTTTAATTTAGTTTTCCATGTGGTCCTCGTTGCTCCGAGACTTCATTGTGTACATGGTGTTGGGGTTAGAACCTGCATACTCGCACGTGCCAGGCAAACGTCGTAACGGCTGAGTCACTGCTGCAGCCCCCTTATATATTAATTTTGAAAGAAGTAACATCCGTATAATATTGATTCTTCCATCTCCGAATAGCTGTCCCTTCTACTTAAGTCTTCTTTAGATTCTCTTGGTCATGTTTATAGTTTGCTGCATAGAATCTCTCATTGAATGTTTTACTAGGTATTCAATTTTCTATCCTGTTGTTATTAAAATATAGATTTACAATTTGTTTTGGATATAGGTCTTACAGCCAACAATCCAACAACTTTGCAAAATTCACATGTTATTTCAATAATTTGTAGATTCTTTTAGAGTTTCCATTCTACGTGATCAGGTCATCTGTATGTAAGGATAATTCTATTTTATTTTTCCCTCCCCTGGCAATACTGTTTAGTTTTTCCTATTTGGCACTGGTTAGGATACCTAGAATAATGCTGAGTGGAAATGGTGACAGTGATACCTTTATCTTGTTCCTGATCTCAAAGGGAAAGTTATCAACACTTCACCATTAAGTGAAAGGTTTGTTGTACATTTTCTGTATTTACCTTTTATCAAATTAAAGAATTTCCCTTATACCCCAGTTTGATAAGAGGTTTTTTCTTTTAAACTAGGAAGAATGCTGAAACAGGTCTTGATTTTCCTGCATTTATGGAAATATTCATATGATGTTTCATGTATACGTATCATTTGACATTATTTTATTAATGTGGTGAATTACATTGATTAATTACTAAATGTTATACTACCCTCACATTCCTGGAATAAAGCCAATTTCTACCCTTATCTTTTTTTCTATCACTACATTTTTTAGTTTCTAATCGTTTATTTAGACTTTTTTAAAAATCTTTTTCAATGAGAGAAATTACCCTCTAACATTCCTTTTCTAGAAAAAATAAACATAGGGGCTGGAGCAGTGATTCAGTGGTTGGAGCACTTGCCTGGAATGCATGAGGACCTGGGTTCAAACCCCAGCACCACATATACAACCAAGTGCTGGAAAAACAGGAGCCACATGAAAAAATAAATAAAAGTGATTCTCTCTTTCACTCTCACTAGCCCTCTCCCTCTTAAAATAAAATAAAATAAAATAGGAAGTATCCTTCTTCCTCTATTCTCTATTTCTGGAAGAATTTTTAAGCATTATTTCATCTTTAGATATTTTGAAGCCTTCATCAGTGACACCCTCTGGGCCTATTTCTTAAAATTTATTCGTGATAGTAGATTCCATTTTTTTTTTTTTACATAAATTTAGTTCTTTTATAGCCCTATTTTGTTGTTGTTACCAAGGATGGAACCCAGGGGCGCTTAACCGCTGAGCCACATCCCCAGTCCATTTTATTTTTTATTTTGACACAGGGTCTCCCAAAGTTGCCTAGGACCTTGCTAAGTCGCTGAGAATAGCTTTGAACTTGTGATCCTCCTGCCTCAGCCTCCAGAGTCACTATAGCACTATTTAGATTTTCTATTTTTTCTACAGTTTTTTGTTGTTTTGTTGTTGTTGTTTTGGAACTGGGACTGCACTCAGGAGTACTCTACCACTGAGTTACTTCCCCAGCCCTTTTTGTTTTGTATTTTGAGACAGGGTCTTGCTAAGTTGCCCAAGCAGATCTTGAACTTGTGATCCTCCTGCCTCAGCCTCCAGAGAGTTGGGATTATAGATGCACCCCACCAAGCCCAGCCTACAATCAGTTTTAGTAAGTTGTGTTTTTTAAGGAATTCATCAATTTCATCTATGTTTAAATTTTGTTGGCATAGAGTTATTCATAATATCCTCTGATTTTCTTTTTTTAAGAGAGAGGGACAGTGGCTTTCGTTCTTCTGACACTTCATTGTGTATGTGGTGCTGGGGTTTGAACCCGCATCCTCACGCATGCCAGGCAAGCACTGTAACCACTGAGCCAACTTTCCAGCCCTCTGATTCCTCTTAATGATGATGGGAATTTTATTCATTCCTGACATTGGTGTACTTTTTCTCTTTTACTTTTTAGGGTTGATCAGTTTTATAAATCATCGTAAATTACCACTTTTGGCTTGTGATTTTTCTCTACTATTGATTTATTATGTCGTATATTTCTGTTTTTTAATTATTACCTTCTTTGAACTTTGAGTTTGATATCCTGTTCTAACTTCTGGAGACAAAATCGGAGATAATTAATTTAAGCCACTCATTTAATACATGTGTTTACGGTTAAAATTTTCCTTCTAAGTACAAATATGTTGCTTTAATTTCCAAACATTTGGAGATTTTTCTAATTATTTTTGTTATTATGCTGTTTGTTATTATGCTGTTATGTAAAAGTAGATAATTGGCACCTTAATTTCCTGACTTGAATCTTAGGGTCTGCCGCAGCTGTGCTTTAGGGAGATGAGGAGAGGATCTATAGTTTGAGTAAACTGAAAATGAAAGACTGGCACCTGGCACCAGCAACTGTCTGACGACCACACTGGGCTCTCTCACAGCAGAAGCAGTGGCCTTCCAGTAGCAGAGAACAGTCATTGGAATTGATCTCTTGAGACTGGGTTCCTGGACTTACCATGACATGGGGACCCCAAAAAGAAAAACATTCTTATAAAACACACAATAGAGGTTTGGAGTCATGTCACTACTAACACTAGGTGACCGTAAGTTATTCTCCAAGCTGTTGAAACAGGATATAAGATTTTTCATTTGGCATCCTATTTATCATTTCATATTCCACCTGACATTCAAGAGACGTGTCCCTGCTTTGGTCTCCCAAATGTGAAGATAGTACCCATGGCTAATATGTGCTCAGCACCTACTTGAACGAGGCCCTCTTCTAAGCATTTTGCCTGTTATTTCAATTAGTCCTCATATCTGTTATTATCCCCAAGTTCAGATGAAGAAACTGAAACAGTACAATATGAAGGGAGTTATCCAGGGTCAGTCACCTCCTGGTGAAGTCTGGATGCAAACTCAGGGTGTCTCACTGTGCTTCCTGGTGGCCAGGTCCGGAGCTGCTTTCCCCCAATGCACCCTTCCACCATGATGCCCTGCCTCCCTCAGGCCCAGGGCTACGGAGACGGACAACCAGGGACCTCTGAAAGTGCCTTCAAACAAGCTAATCATACGGGAGAATCTGAAGATAAGAAGTTTCACAAGAAGTTTCGTGGCTGTGTATGGTACTTGTATAACTGGTTGTTGTTTTGACACATAATTGGTGGATGTATTTACCTGAACAGGGCAGCATTCGGCAAAAATTGGCACTACAGCTCTTGCCCCCTAGATTCCAACATTTATCAACTGTTCAACCTCCTTGGGGACAGCCTGACAGTACTGACCACTGTCATTAAATAAGGTACGCAGAAGATATCAGGAGGTCCAGATTTTGGTTCAGTTTTGAATACCTGTTTAAACCATGGTTTTAGTAGATGTCTAGACAACATGGCAAAGCAAAGAAAATAATGCCGCTGATAAAGCGGGAATACAGTGTAATCACTACATATGGCAAGTAAACAAAAAATGTCTCATGCGTTTTAAAATTTTAAGCAGAAAAGGAACTAGTAATCTCTACCTGGGTGCAGTGGTGCGCACCTATAATCCCAGAGTCTAGGAGGCTGAGGCAGAAGGATACAAATTTGAGGGCAGCCTCTGCAAGTTAGCTAAAAAGCCAGGAAGGAAGGAAAGAAGGGAGGGAGGGAGGGAGAGAAGGAGGGAAAGAAAGACAGAGAGAGAAAGGAAGAAAGAAGAAAAGCAAAAAAGAAAGAAAATTACTACCTCCAAAGGATTCTTCCCAGTGTAGCCACAAAGTGAAGAACCCATCATACTCAGCAAGATCACAACAAATTTTTTAAAACTCTTTAAATTATTGTTCTGGACTGAATGTGCACACCTCTTCCACTCCACCAGTTCATATGTTCAGTCTCCAACTCCTAATGTGGTGATATTTGGAGACAGGAGTTTCTGGTAGTGATTGGGGTTAGATGAGGTCATGAGGGTGGGCCCTACTCTGATGGGATTAATGTTCCTAGAAGAAGAGACATAAGGGGCTGGAGGGGTGGCTCAGCAGTTGGAGCACTTGCCTGGCATGCGTGAGGACCCGAGTTCAAACCCTAGCACCACATATTCTACTAAATGTCAGAGAAACAAAGGCCAGATAGAAAAATAAAAATTGGGGAAAAAAATAGAAGAGACATGAGAGAGCTGTTTCTCTGTGTGTTCATCACATGAGGACACAGTGAGAAGGTGGCTGTCTACAAACCAGGAAGAGAGCCCTCACCAAGAACCAAATTGGTTGGCACCCTGATCTTAGACTTTAGACTTCAGAACTATGAGAATAAAATTTTCTTTTGTTTAAGCTACCAGTCTGTAGTATTTGTTACACAGTCCAAACTAACTGATACAATTGTTGAAAAAACTACCTTCCAGGTTTCAGGAGACCTGCTACATCTCAAATTGTGACATTCTGTGTATATTGAAGATGAGCACGCTTTATTTCTTAATCAGTTGTGAAACCTAAAAGTAGGAGTATTTAACCTTAATATGCCAAAGTCTGACAGCTAATACTCCTTGCTCCTTGGTAATCCTGTAAAGCTCAAGTAATTATCACAACAAGATGTCAAAATGCTGTGTGCCTCCAGCTCTTCTCTTCTAGGTGTGTTTCATACATACATGTTTTAGCATGTATGTATGTATGTATGTATATATTTTGGTACCAGGGATTGAACCCAGGGGCGCTTAACCACTGAGCCACATCCCCAGGCCTTTTTAATATTTTATCTTGAGACAAGGTCTCACTACGTTGCTTAGGGCCTCACTAAGTTGCTTTGAGTTTTTGATCCTCCCACCTCCCCGCTCCTGAGCTACTGGGATTACAGGCATGCACCACCACGCCCAGCTCAGCTCTGAAATCTTATGATTGCAGGTGTTTGACATATAATTTTAGAAATTTGTAAGAATGACTTTCTTTGCCCAGGATGCATAAATTTTATTTTTCCATATTTTTATTGGTGCTTTATAGTTGTGCATAATGATGGGATTTGCTGTTACGTATTCATATACACACCCAATTTAATAATATAATTTGGCCAATATCATTCCCTGGTATTTCCCCTTTCCCTCCACTCCTCTGTTCCAAGTTCCTTTCCTCTATTCTACTGATCTCCCTATGATTTTTCATAATATCCCCCCACCTCTTTTCCTTTTTCCTCTTTTACTTCCACATATGAGAGAAAACATACAACCCTTGACTTTCTGAATTAGGCTTATTTCCTTCAACATAATGCTCTGATAGTCAGCATGTACAAATTTTAACATCATCATGGAGGTGAAGTGTATGAGCTAAGAAAAATATTTTCCCCTCATTTCTTGTATAAGATGATTTAAAGCAAAAAAAAATAGCTGTATATTATTCTGAAATACTGGAATATTTCTTATTCTGGAACTTCCTTCTTAAAACACTCATTATAAAAACATCATATCAATGTCTGCTGTGTGCATAAAAGAATCATTCATCAGGCTGCCCCCTAGACCAGTCCTATCCCCTCATCTGCAGTATACAATTACACAGAGGCTCTGAAGGTACGGAAAATGAAATGTTTCCCACCACCATGGCAGAACTGCCAAGGAAAAGGTCCTCACAGCGCAGGCAGAGCAAGACAACGACCAATCACACACAAAGAATAAATTTACAAGTCTGCCTGGTATCATTCATACAGTATGTCTCGTACTGAAGTTCATGGCCGGGATTTGGGGGGTTTGTTTTGTTTTAAATATTGATCCAATCACAGGCAGGAGAGAGGTTGTAAGAAAAAACAAATGTGACATTAAACGAGTTGTGATATTAACTATTACTAATAAATGAAGTTTACATGGGGTGCTGCAGGTTTTCAGTGAACTTAAACTTCAAGAAACTTAATTTTCTTCTCCATTTTTGTTTTTTATATGTCTTAATCTAACAAGGGTCTATTAAACATAATTGGGCCGCTAAGGGAAAAAATGCATCTTGGACTCAACAAAATTAAGACAATGAACATTACGCACACCGTACCTCTGACCCTAGTCCCAGAAGTCAGACCATAGTTCATGTTTACCCCAAGGCAAAGCCAGGATTCATTCCAAAAGTCTATCTGCAGGGCATTTTCCCATCCATCTTTCACACTGAGAGTCAGCTTCACTAATCCTTCCTTCAGGATGACTAAGCGATCTTTGTACACAAAACACCATGCTAGGAACCCGGTGCTTAAGAGTCTAAGGAGATGTGAGTGTTTCACATCACATAAAGCTCATGTTTTCAATCCTGGTGGAATTTACAATTCAGACAAGAATGTTGAGCATATAAAGATGAAAATTATTCTAGCGTACTTACAAAATAATACAAAATCTCTAAGAATGTTATGTAACTCAAATGTATAGGTAGGCAAAAATACAGTGTCTCCTTTCCCAATAAATGCAGGAGTAGATGAGCCACGGATTAGAACTTTAAAGTTTGCAAGGGCTACAGGCTGACCCAAAGGAGAGGAAAGAGCATTGCTGATAAAATACTTCAGGGTGTATTGAAAATTCATATTTGCTTGAAGATATGTGGTTGCTTATCTGCTCAATAAATACCTATTGAGCACCTCCTGTTTTCCAGGTATTCTTTCATTCATTAATTCAACAAATATTTGCTCACTACCTATTAATAAACATAGTAGTAAGCAGGCAAGACAAGGCTATGGGGAGGACAAATATTTAAATAATTACTATACAATAAGATGATGCATGATATAAAAATATGGAGTACTATAAACAGAGAAACTGCTGAAAATTATTGAAGAGAGTATTGCATACTAAGCAACTGGGAACTATTGAAGCATGGAAGTAATATGATAATATTAGCAAATTTTAAAATAAATTTCCCTATTGCAGAGGAAAAAGAATCACAAAGAAGCCATTTAGAAGAAGAAGGCCACTTGGAAGACTGGTGGCTGCCATCCCAATAAAAGAGAGAAAATTCTGGGTACGAGAATGGAAACATACGTGGCAAACTCAAGACATATTTAGGAGGTAGAATAAGAACCTTCTAGGTATTTTTTGACTGAAGAAGCTTAAGAGAGCAGTAAGAAAGATGCTTCCGGATTCTGGTTAGTGGTGATACCATTAATTTCTAGAGGACACCCGAAGGGGAGCAGTTTTGGAGATTAAGCTTATAGGTGCCGAGCTCAATTTTCAACAAGTCCAGTTTGGGTTATAACATTGTGTTAGATGCAAAATAAGGCATAGTGTCTAAACCTGAAAGTTCACAATAAAGGAGAAATACATATAATTATAATGATAATAAAAGGCTAAATAGAAATATTTCACATGTTGAGTTGATCAATCTAGACCAAGTTACAGTGTGATAGCAAATAAACCCCAAAGCTCAGTATTTGGCTTACACGATGTACAAGTCCAGAGAATTCTCTAGAACACTGCCCCCTTGTAGTGTGTTTAGGCCATTTTGCTTTCTCATAGTAAGACTCTCCTCGCAGCCAACAGGAGAAGGGGGATGCTGCACCAACTCTTAAGTAATTTTATTGTTGTTTGCTTTTGGCACCAGGGGCTGAACCCAGAGGCACTTAACCACTGAGACACATCCCCAGCTCTTTATATTTTTTGAGGCAGGGTCTCGATGAGTTGCTTAGGACCTCGCTAAGTTGCTGAGGCTGGCTTTGAACTTGCGATCCTCCTGACTCAGCCTCCCTAACTGGTAGGATTACAGGTGCACACCACTATACTCCAATCATGCACCATTTCTTTTAAGTGTTTTGGACAGAAGTGGCATATCTTGCTTCCATTCACAGCTCTTTGATCAGAAGCAGTCATAGGGTCTTACTTCACTGGAAGGCAGGTAGGAAATATGGGGATCAAAAGACTATTCACTAAGGCTTGGGTTGTAGTTCTTGTAGTTCAGCGGCAAAGCGCTTGCCTAGCACCTGGGAAGTGCTGGGTTCCATCCTTAGCATTGCATAAAAATAAATAAATAAAATAAAATAAAGGTATTCTGTTCATCTACAACTAAAAATGTTTTAAAAGAAAGAGACTGGAGATGTAACTCACTGGTAAAGCCCCCTCTGGATTTAATCCCCAGTTAAAAAAAAAACACACACACACATTTAAAGTCCCCAGCACACTGTAATCCCAGCTACTCAGGAGGCTGAAGCAGGAGGATTCCAAGTTTGAATCCAGTCTGGGCAACTTTAGTGAGACCCTGTCTCAAAAAAAAAAAAAAAAATTTAAGTTCTAAGTGTATAGTTCAGTGGTCAGGGGCTCACCTAGTATGAATGAAGCCATGATTCAATCCTCAGTACTGCAAAACAAAAACAAACAAACAAACAGCCCCACCAAAGTGTCTGGAACAGATTAAAATGAGAGTGGTTATGTATATAGGGGCATAAAGAAATGTTACAGAGAGGCCACATTTGGGCTGGGATTTGAAGGAACCCTTAGGAGTTGACACACAATGAAGACGAGTCAGGACTCTGCAAACTAAGGGCACATCACATGCAAAGAGTATGAAAGAGCTGGAGATGCTGGAGAGAGCTCTGGAAGAGCAAAAAGAAATTGCCAGTTAGAGGATAGGGTTTTCAGGAAAACAGAATAAAATAAATTGTAGATTGGGGAGGGCATAAATATGCTAAGGTAGGCTATGGGTGCTTTGAGGGGATAATATATAACTATCAAATTGATGAGGGAAATGACCAGAAATAGGAGAGACAGGAGACAGTGAATCCTGCTAGACGACTGTTGGATAGCCCAGGAAAGAGGCAGAGACAGACTGCAGAAGGGGCAGTGGGGCTTAAGACATATTATACATATAGATATAGCAGATATATAAGCTTACCTACAAGATAAGATGGGCATATGAAGAAAGCCAGTGGCATAGGAGGATGAGGGAGAGTGATGAAGAAGGAATTTGAGATTTCTAGCTTGGTCATTTCAATGGCTGGTGAAGCAATTAACAGAGGTAGGAACAAACAGTCTTGGTACAGATTTAGGAGTAAAAATAACTGTTTCCACAGTTAGGAACTCAAGCTTCTTGGATCATCCTTTGTTGAAGTTGTTTACCAAGAGCTAATCTATAACTATGTCATAACAATATTTTTCTTTTATTAAAAAAATCATCTACAGGAGAGTTGACTCTTATTAGCTAAAAAAACAAAAACAAAAACAAAACAAAAAACACCTCCCTTTGAGTCTTAGCCCATCTCCTTCTGCCTACCAGATCCAGTTCACTTGGCTCATGGAAGCATCTGAGGCAGACACATTTCCTTATTCAAGCCAAAACAAGTTAACTCATCTATGGCTTATCTCACATCCGCCCTGCAGATCTCATGGGAGGATACAGCCCTTATTACTAAAATAATGTGTAGAAAACGAAAATAGCATGGAAAGAAGTTTCTGAACATGATACTTAGAGTAGATTTTCGAAATAACTTACTTATGAAGTTAACATGGTGAATGCTTTGTACTTAAATTTTGCTTGGTTTTCATAAAGCGTCTTTACAATTTTAAAAAAATTTTTTGGTATTCTGGGAAAGTTAATTTAACTTTAGAGGAATCTTTTTGTAATAACAAAAAAGTTCCTAGATTGTTTTTTCCACCATTAACTGACTTTATAATTTGTAGTAAGTCACTTGACCTTTTGACAATTAAGCTCTTGATTGTGAAACAAGGAAAATAATGTTTAACCCTCTTACAATTGGACTTATTCAACCAAAGGCTTTAAAACAATATTGTGTCCTTGGGGGAAGTGTATTCATACATATTAAGTATGAATAATTACTGCCATTTATTTTTGATATAATAAATTATTAGGTCTTTATATGAGTGATCCTGTATTATAATTCAGGTGCTGAATATAAAAAAGGAAATAAATGGGGCTGGAGCGGTGGCTCAGCGGTTTCGGCACTTGCCTGGCATGCACGAGGACCCGGGTTCAAACCCCAGCACCACGTACACAACTGAGTGTTGGAGCAACTAAAGTCATGTGAAAAACTCAAATAAAGTTGATTCTCTCTGTCTCTGTCTCTCTCACTGTCCCTCTCTCTTTAAAAAAAAAAAAAGAAAAGAAAAAGAAATAAATATATGGTTCCTACCTTCAAGGAATTCCCCATTTTATTTTATTTTGGGGGGGAGTGGGTACCAGGGATTGAACCCAGGAGTACTTTTTCACTGAGCCACATTCCCAGCCCCTTTTTAAATTTTTAGTTTGAGACAGGGTCTTGCTAAGTTGTTTATAGCCTCACTAAGTTGCTGAGGCTGCCTTTGAGTTTGCAATCCTCCTGCCTCAGCCTCCCAGATTGCTGGGGTTACAGGTGTGCACTGCCGTGTCTAGCCGGAATTCTCCATTTTAGCAGGGAAGATTAACAATGAGATGAAAAGGTCCATATCCACAAAGGATCAAGTGAATCAAGAATCTCAGCTGGGGCTGGAGTGGTAGCAGAACAGTTATGTGCCTGGCATGTGCAAGGACCCAGGACCCAGGTTCAAACCCCAGGACCACGTACACAACGAAGTGTCGGAGTAACTAAAGCCACATGAAAAACTAAATAAAATTGATTCTCTCTCTCTCACACTGTCCCTCTCTCTCTCTCTCTCTCTTAAAAAAAAAAAAAAAGGAATTGTGGTTGGCTCTTCTCTCAGTCACCAAGTTGAATCGTAGTCATTTCTGCAGCTTTTCCGGATCACAGGCTGGTTGGTTGCGGTAAGGCTTGTTTTTCAAGGTAGTACCTACCTCATTTATCACAAGGAAGTAGTTAAAGAGAATTGCCCTGGATCAAAACCACTTGTATTTAATTACCAGTGTGTGACTTTGAGCAAACTTCTGAGTCACCTAACACCTCAGTTTCTTCGTCTGTTCAATGGGAGTAACCATAGCAACACCTTCTAGAGTTATACACGCAAAGTACTGAGGAGCGATTGCCACAATCTGCTCACGGATGTGGCTGAGAACGGCTCTACTTGGCTGGGGTTTATCAGTGTTTGATGAGGAGCTGAGGTGACAGAAATCCTTTGGTATTATATGAAACAGTGCTTCTCAACTCTATTAACCCCCATGCCCCCTTTTCTGGATAATTTCTGGTAATATCATATTAGTAATACCCCCTTTATTATTCTCAAATGAAATTCAGTTACTATAACTTACTCTTACACATTTTTAACTGACAGAATATTCTAACTACAGCACACAAAGGAATCAGCATATGATTATTTAGGCCAAGTCTACTAGAAGCTGCAAGAGAGCAGTCGTACGTCTGCTCCGTGTGGACTCAAGCTGACTACTCCAGATGCAGGCTGATGCAGCTGTGTTGCTTCGAAGAGAAATATTTGCAGAGTTTACTGCAATCGATGACGGGACTTCTTTCCCAAAATGATGAAACAGCTAGATAAAATTCTGAGCAAAACAACATAGTAATACTTTCATGTACATAATTCTTGCATTCCAGAAATTCTAGTGTATATTAAAGCCTCCCAAACAGTGCTATAGGTTCTAAGTTCAGATTATAAAAAACACAGTTTTCACGTGAAGCCATGTCTGGGAACCTCTGAACTGGAGGAACAATACAGGACAACTCTTCTATTTTATTTCATTTTTTTAAGAGAGAGGGACAGTGAGAGAGGGAGAAAGACAATCAATTTTTATTTAGTTTTTCATGTGGCTTTTGTTGCTCGGACACTCCGTTGTCTGGTGCTGGGGTTTGAACTCGAGTACTCACTCATGCCAGGCAAGCACCATAACTGCTGAGCCACTGCTTCAGCCTCAGGACGACTCTTCTTTAAATGAGTCTGTCCCACAAATCGCAAGACATTTTCTATTCCGGGGCTGACAACAAATGCTACCAAAACATCCCTAGTCACTGTGATATCCAATGTTCCCGCAGATTTCCAAAAGTCCCTTAAGAGGTGATACTGTCCTCAGGACTGTGACTAATACAGAAGAACAAATCTAAAGACAGGAATACAGGGATGTTGGGGTCAATTGATCACATGTGACCAGATCAACTATCCCCTAATTAGTCCTCTCAGGAAATCCCAAGAAATATTTCCTTTACTTGGGTATGAAAGCTTAATGGGAAATTACTTAGGCTCCTCTCTCTCTTGAGAGAGGAGTAATTGTTCTTTCTAGGCTAAGGGTGAGGAAATGGGTCCCCTAATGTCAACTGGGATGAGGAGAGGCTAAAATGGCAGGGACCAGCAGGCAGCACTGAACAGAGACAAAATGGGCTCAGGTATTGTACCGGCAGCAGGAGAGATCATCAGAGAGGTTTTATTCTCAAGGGTCTTCCTTAATTCATCACGGAGTCCTGAGGACTAGATAGCTGGGCAGTACGTACACAAAGCTTCTACATGATCTCTCTAACCAAAGCAAAATAAAATCACAAGACACCCCAGTTATCCTGACCCCGCCCTATTAGTGCTGTTCAGACTCAGAGCGCTTAGCATTTTTCTCAAAGACCCTGTGTCTTTTTCTGAGATAACTGAGCTGTGCACTGGGGAAAAAGAGAAAAACCTTCAAGGGATCATTGGGTCCTGACAGCTCTGAGCTGCCACGAATGCTGGGAACAGAGCACGTTGCCGTGATCGCTCAATGGAGTTGTATCTGAGTCAGATCATAAATCGGGTTGGGTTCAAGTCTTCCTCGCAGAGGGTCTTGCCAGGATTACTTCCTGTCTTCCAGAGGGTATAACTGGGATCGTACACTCAGCACCTTGGCTCTCACTCAAGCAGTGAGGGTTATGGAGAAAGGGTGGGGAGAAAAACAGTAAAGCAAAAACAATAGGTGTTTCTGGGAGAGTCA
Source organism: Aplodontia rufa (assembly GCA_004027875.1). Classification (NCBI taxonomy): domain Eukaryota; kingdom Metazoa; phylum Chordata; class Mammalia; order Rodentia; family Aplodontiidae; genus Aplodontia; species Aplodontia rufa. Next base: position 22,096 of record PVKS010001979.1, read on the forward strand.
TAGAAATCAGTGCTTGAGAGGGCTTAACAGACTGAAAATTCATAATCCCTGTCTTATTTTTGTTGAATTTATATCAGCCTGTGCTGAAGACAAACAGGTCCTGGTATCATAAGAGCTCAATCAGGAAGGCAACAGCTCTCTTTACTGGATCAGATCAACAAAATACCACATCTTGCATACATGCAGCTGTTTACCTGATAAATGCTTTTTTATCTTAAGAAGTAAAAGACACGAGAATTAACTTATTTTCGGCAATAGATCAGAACACCTTAACTATCTTGGTGTGTGATGTTGCACATACAAAACTGAGGTAACCTGAGAGCATGGTGCTGTCTTATCAGTCAAGTTTCTTGGATTCAATTATTTGAGTCATATCAAGATATTCCAGGCTGGAGTGGTGGCTCAGTGGTTACGGCGCTTGCCTTGCATGTGCAAGTATGCGGGTTCAAATCCCAGCACCATGTGTAACAATGAAGTGTTGGAGCAATGAAAGTCCATGAAAAACTGAATAAAATTGATTCTGTATTTCTCTCTCTCACTGTCCCTCTCTCTTAAAAAAAAAAAAAAAAAGATATTCCCTCCGAAAGGAAAGATACCATGCCGTCCCTTGCAATGGTACTCTGAGAAAAAAAAGGTACATGCTAGGACTGCTTGCATTTTGAAGTTAATAAGTGCCACAATTGTGCGTACAGTTCTGACTTTTTTCTGAGTCACTATGAATCTACTGATGTTGAATAAGATTTACAAGAAAGATAAGGCTGTCAGCGAATCCCTGATGCGGTGAAAGTTCTTGGTCCTTGAGACCCAGAGAACACAATGGTGATTGACGTATATGTGACTAATTTGGAATGTGGCGTAGAAACCTGTGGCAGTCCTAAACAAGAGGACCATATCAAAGCCCCTTTGAATTTAATCGCAAAGACAGTCTCTCTTCAACAAATAACTACTCTCCTTTTGATAAATAAAACTTGCTGTTGAATCCTGATAAAGACTATATTATATGCCTGACCGTAGAACGTGGAATAATTAACGAGCTGGGTTACTCATCGCAATCCCTGATGGGCTTCTTATCTAATCCATGATAGTGTAAGGCTGGGCACGACCCGTTGCATTCCATCATTAGGTGGAAGCAGCCACTGAGAGTGTAGTCTGAAATGGGTCCTAAAACACAGGAAAGTGGCACGGGTCCAGTGCACCTACTCAGACTACTCATTGGCTCCCCTCCCTCAATCCACATATGTGGCTTCGTGAAAATCCACCATCACTGGTCAATTGAGGGGAAAAATTCCAGCCTGCCTTCCAGATAATCTTGGAATACATATGGACACTGGCAATAAGTGGACTGCTGAGTTAGACCTGCACCTTAAAGTGGCTATGAAAGATAGTGCCCCTCTTAGTGGAAAGAACTCTAAGTAGAAATAAGGTTGCCCACTTTGCCAGGAAAGATGGATGGCCAAAGACTAAGATAAACAATGATTTGGGGCCACTCTCCAGTGGTTTGGCTGAATGGTCAGGGACTTGGGAATAATGCCCATTGAGAGATTAGTCACAAGAAGGTTTGGAGAAGCTTTATACTGGAACTTCTTGGGCTAGATACAGAATGTGAGATTATGTATGGCCCCACATGAATGATCATCTTATTCTCTACCCTTTAGAGAAAGCTATAAATAACCAGGTGAGCAAGTTATCCTTTGGTATGAATGTCAGACAAACTCTTTCCCCCATTCTATAGTAGATGTTTGATTGGCTTCATGATTCCACTGCTAAGTGTCTGCACAGGACAGGTGACAATTAGGCTGAAACTACAGTGGCTTAAACAAGGCAAAGGTATAGGAATTTAATAGTATATTTCTCTGTCTTATAAAAGTCCCAGGTTTATGTGGCAGTTTTGGAGTGTTGGGGATCCAGACATTTTCCTGCTTATTTTTCGGACTCTTTCCTCCTTACTTTTCTGGATTTCATTTTGTGATTCAAGGTGGCTACTCCAGCTCCACACTCAGGTCCACATCTTAGCAAGATGAAATGAAGAAAAAGGGGAGGGGAAGCCCACTCCTTCCCTTTAATGGCTCACTGCTTCTGCTCACCTCCTGTTTGCTATGACTTCACTGTGAGGTCAAACTTCAAGGGTAGTTGGGAAACGTGGTCGCAATTTTGGGAATGATAGAAGTAGGTAAAAAACCCTATCACTGTATAACCAAGACAGAATTCATTGCAGACAACTATGTCCACCAACGCTTAGTGCCCCAAAACCTAGCACTGAGACTTTGAAATGACCTTCACTCAGGGGTCCAACAATTGATGCCTTCCACTATGGAGAAAATGAAGGCATACCACATTCAGAACAAATATGGATTTCTCTTTAGTATCTAGTGTGCTCCCGCCAGCAATACTATCTATGCATTTACTGGAAACCTTAATCTCCATTGTGGTAATATTGCCTCTGTCGAAATTCATTCTGCAGGCAAAGAAGTAAAACAATGATAACTGATACTTTTGAGATAAGGTTATCTCACCATGTACTTATTTCCCTCAAAGTAGGTAACCTAATAGAATAGTGGATTTAAGATTCAGTTATCTCCAAGCTTGGAGATAACACTTTTTAAGCTTACAATGCTTGCTCCTCAGAGTGATGTATGATGTGATTTCTCCCACAGCCGGAATACCTGGTCCCAGAAACCAAAGTAGTGGGAGTGGCCCTTGTTACTGCCCCTAATGAGTCACCTGTAAGACATTTGTTTCCTACCCCCATCACTCTGGGCTCTGCTGGGTTACAAGTCTTAGTGCTCAAAAGCAAAATGTTCCCATCAATGGTTCCACTACAAGGGACCATGAGGTTCTTACCTGGCCATTTTGGCTTTGGCATTCCACTGGACTACGAACAAAGGAGAGCTAGTATGTTAGCAGAGATGATTACGATTATCACACCCTGGGCTAGGGAAGAGTATGTCTAGAACCCAGAGGATCCTCTGGCATATACCCTGCTACTGCTATGGCCAGTGCTAAAACTTTATGGAAAACCAACCACTACAGTACTGACAGGACCCACAAAAGCTCAGACACCTCAAGAATAAAGGTTTGTTCACCCTGCCAGGGAAAAAAACCTCAGCCAGCAGTAGGATGGGCTGAAATCACAGGAACATGGAATGTTTTATGGTGCAGGTGGTGACAAATATTAATTATACTTTGTGATCAGCACAAATTGGGCAGCAGTTCCTCCGTACATTTTCCCTGTATATATATATGTTTATATAATGGCCAATTTTCCTTTTTCCTCATTTCTTTCCGATTTTTTTTTAAAGAGAGAATCAGTTTTAGTTTTCCACGTAGCTTTCATTGCTCCAACACTTTGTTGTGTACGTGGTACTAGGGTTTGAACTCACATCCCCTGTGCATGCCAGGCAAGCACCACAACTGCTGAGCCACCGCTCCAGCCCTCTTTCCACATTTTATGTAGGGTGAGTTTGATGGAAGCAATGACCAAGAAAATTTGGGGCCTCCTCTTTTGGGAAGATAGGATGTTTTCATTTATACACTCCATTGCAGTCCTTGTGTTATGTTTAGTGACTGTCGTGATGGGAGTTTGAGCATGGGAAGAAGGGTGTGTGTGGATATCGGGTAGCCAACACATATACAGGGCATGTCTTTTCCAACCTGTCCCAGAATGCCCTCCTGTGATGCAGAGGCTGGAAAGCTGAAAGTCAAAACATCCCAGAATTCCTTGAAATCAAGTTTCGGGATTCAGATAATTTGGATTGAGCCAAGCAGAGTTCTTCTTGAAGAATTAAAGTTGGAACTAAATTATTTGAGGGTGGAGATGTACAGACTGGGGAGAGTTGATATGGTTCTAGAATGGTGGCTGTGGGTACAAGATCCTAATTCCCAGGCATCCTTCCAATTTAGCAGAAGACATTTCAATCTGCAACCTTTGATGTAGCAGAGGTGGACTGGATCTGGTGCTGGCCATGGTGGAAGCTGGTTTCTGACTCAGTAACTTCCTGGCTTCCTGATCATGGAGCCTGCCTTGACAGGGTAGTTCTGTGGTGTGGCCTCTGGAGAAACCCTGGAGCCTAGATGCTCTTCCTTCAGCTCTTTTAATAGCTGTGTAAGCCGAACAAATCCCTAGTGAACCTGTCGAAGAATTATCCTTGAAAATATATAAACCAGTTATATACAACTTATCTTGCATCAATAATTTCAATTCTGTAGAAACTGTTCAGAAATATATATTTAAAATTTTTTCAACCCATTCTATGAATCTGACAGTATCATACAGTTATAACACACCAAAAATAAAATTATAGGCCAATATCACTAATGAAGAGTGTTGTGAGAATGCTAAGTAAAATAGTAGCAATAAGATCTGTAATATATGAAGTGATGAAAACATTTTGCCTAAGTAGTTTTATCATGTGAACTTTGTAGAATCTAAGCATGTTATTCACCACATTAATAAATTAGAGGTTTTAAAAAATGGTTCTCTCAAAAGATAACACAAAATAATTCAATAAAATTCCACACATGTAAATACCCTTAATAAGTTAAGAATATAACTTGATATAAAAAAATAATTTACTGGGGCTGGAGCAGTGGCTCAGCAGTATTGTGCTTGCCTGGATTGTGCAAGGACCTGGGTTCAAACCCCAACACCTCATACACAATGAAGTGTAGGAGCAACAAAAACCAGATGAAAAACTAAATAAAGTTGATTCTCGCTCTCTCTTTAAAAAAAAAAAACAACACAGTAATTTACCAATCTCTAGGGCAAACGTTGTTAATGGTAAAATTTTGGTTAAATATAATGTAATCCCATTCAAGTCATGAAAAAGCAAAGATTGATATCAACATTGTACTAGTGATCTTAACCATTGCAATAAGATAATAAAATGAAGTATACATTTTGAAAAACTTGTCATTATTTATAGTCCATATCACAATAATTACTCAGAAAATACAATGAAACAAGCGACAAAACAAACACAAAGAAGTTCACGAAGGCCAAAGATGAAATCTGTTAGCAAATGAATAAGGCCCTCTATGAAGGTAGCTATGAAGTTTTACTCTAATCCAGGAAAGACAACCTGACACTGGAAAGATGGATCATATTCCTGGACAGGAAGACTAGATATTATGAAAGTGTTCATCCTATTTTTTAAAAAAAGTAATCTGTAAACTCCATCAAAGGGCTTTTATTTCCAAAATTTCATTCTAAATTAAATTTCATATGTCTCTGTGAATTTTTGATCTGCTGATCTGATCATCTTTCCTTCATAGTGTTTTTAATTCTTGAAGGATACAAAATTTCTTTATCTTGGATTTATAAATTTTATCAGAATATATCCAAGTAAACATTTCTTTTACAGAGATACTGACCACATACTCATTTAGAAATTTTTTTGTTTATTTTTTACTTCCCTCTCTCTCTCTCTCTCTTTGCCTCCTTTTTTAAAAAATTAGATTGCTTACATCTACATCTATAGCCCATGTTTTACCCTTTTATCTAATAATTTTCATCAGCCTCTTCTCTACTAAGGGAAAACTAACCAAGACCCATTTTTCACAATTTTGGGTTCATTTAATTTGCAATCTATTTCAACTGGGCTTGTTTTGAGCATATATTTATCTTTTTTTTATCTTAAAGAGAGAGGGACAGTGAGAGAAAGAATCAATTTTATTTAGTTTTTCATGTGGCTTTCGGTGCTCCGAGACTTTATTGTATACATGGTGCTGGGGTTTGAACTCGTGTACTTGCTCATGCTAGGCAAGGGCTGTGACCGCTGAGCCATCGCTCCAGCCCCTATATTTATCTTTCCAACTCTCCAATTGCTTCCTTTGAGCAGGATGCAGAGCCTGTGACTGTACAGACTGGGATCTCCCTGGAGCTAATCTCCAAGCAGCCTTGTCTTTGTTGAGTGGTTTGAGAGCAGAGCCAGGCTTATCCTTGCCCCAGGCAGATTGTGGAGGCGCTTCCTCCAAGGTGGGAGGCTAATAAGTATTTACGAGTCAGCCCCTTCTCATAGTAAGTATAAAGAATATGAGTCAAAGCTATCCTTACCTTTCCCTGGTGAAAGGTTAAAGATACACCACGGACAGTTTGACACTCCTCTTTCTCCCTTGTTAGCTCAGCGAAAATGAGTCTTGAGACACATAGATGAGACACGTCTTTACGTTCTAGAATAAGGCAAATTTTATCATTGTATATTTGTTGGGCTATGTAAGCAGGTACTTGGAAAGAGAGGTTATCAAATGCCTGGGCTTATGTTACTATACTGACTTCATCCTAGAAGAATTTGCCCATATCACCTGGCATTAAGTAGGAAGTGAGAAAGAAGGATTTGCAATTAGAAAAACAGTTAACTATAATTTATTTTTACTTTTTTGTTAAAATATATCATGCGTTATCATAAGGTACAAAAAAAATCTTAAGAATATCCCAATTAAGTTTTTTTTTAAGAGAGAGGGAGAGATAGAGAGAATCAATTTTATTTAGTTTTTTTCATGTGGCTTTCATTGCTCCAATACTTCGTTGTGTATATCATGCTGGGGTTTGAACCCACATACTCATGCATGCCAGGCAAGTGCTGCAACCTCCAAGCCACCACTCCAGTCCCCTAGTTAAGTTTCTACAGTTTTAACACACCTGTATGCCCACCATCCAGGTGAAGAAGCCGTTAAAGAGTGTGGGCTGCTTTCTGTCTCTCTGGGAACCCAGCCATCGGCTGAAAGAAGCTTAGGCTAGACTCCTGAACAGTGGTGCTCCTTGTGGGGAGAGGTGGGGTACAAATGCAGAAACACAGGAAAGCCAGGGAGGGAAGTCTTCTTGGAACTACTAGCTCTGCTGTAGCTGAGTGAGGACCCCAACGTTGGCCACATGGGGTGCAAACACTGCTCAGTTGCCTCCCACTTGAATTCCTGATCCAGAGAATTATAATAAGTCACATTCTTTTTCTTTGTACTCCATTTAATTTGGATGCCAACTGAAACTTAGAGAAAAGATGCAAATAAGATCTGAAGAACTTACATCATTACAGAGTAAAGTTGATGCCCCATAACTGAGACAACTTTATGAATTCATAACCACAATGCAACCATCAAAATCAAGAAATTAACACTTGAAATCTTCATTACGAACAATGGATTCGATCCAAAATAACCTATTAAATTTACTTGGGATATCTCTTTTCACTCCTTCAGTATCGGTTCTTCAATCTTTTCTTGACTTTCATGGCCTTGATATTTTTTGAGTTACTGGCAAGTTATTTTGTAGAAAGCCCTTCAGTTTAGATTTGTCTGCGATTTCCTCCAGAGTTCAGGAATTGTTATCTTTGCCAGGAATGTCACGGAAGTCACGGTCTCTCTTGTTCCAGGCATCTTGGGGCACAGAGTTTTGATTTGTTCCGTGTAACTCTAATCACTAGACTACAGTGATGTCTGCCAGCCTTCTCTATTTAACAGTTCCTCTTTTTCCCTTCGTCATTAGTAAGTATTTTGCAGGGGCTGGAGCAGAGTCTCAGTGGTTACAGTGCTTGCCAGGCACACACAAGGACCCAGGATCGAACCCCAGCACCACGTACACAACAAAGTGTCAGAGCAACAAAGGCCATGTAAAAAACTAAATAAAATTGATTCTCTCTTAAAAAAAAAAAAAGTATTTTGTAAAGTCACACTTTGAATCTCAAATTTCACCAAATCTTCAATTTGTTCATTTACTAAGTTGGGTTAGCACTGTCCCATGGAGGTGTAACCTGTTACAAGCACTCCTTACTATGCTGGTCAACTAGTCCACATTTTGGCCAATGGAAACTTCCTGCTGATTGGCTTCTGCATCTCTTTGACATTTCCACCATTTCCAAGCTCACGTTGTACCTTCCCTGCACCAGTCCAGTAATCAGACACTTGATTATAAAGCATCCTGATTCCTTTTAATGGAAAATAGTATTTAGGAGCCGACCTCTGACACTTGGTGGTTCAATGCTATCAGGGAGTTGCTGGGCCACAGCAGAATTAGGGACTGCATGTACGTTCTGTCTACACTGATTTCTTCATATATCCATATGTACTGAAACCTATCTACACCTTGACACCAGTGCCTCCAATTCCAGTCCAGCACAGAGTGTTTGAGGCATTCCCCTTTCGTAACTGCGAAAGCCCTTCCTAACAGTGACAAAGCCAGCACTTTTCATCATGAATCTGTTTGGTTGTTGATGGATGCCTTATTATGTAACCACCTCCCATCGCACTTAGTTTGCTTCTGGAATAGTGACTACTCCAGTATAGCAGGAGTGGGGGAAGTGAGCGGAAAGGAGGGGAAGACAAAAATTGTCTTTACGTCACAGCATCCTCACATTAAATCTTCCTTCCATTTCCAAGATAACATAGAATATGTTTCACGTAGACGTTAGTTAAATTTAACTTAAATGGGGGCTGGAGCAGTGGCTCAGCAGTCACTCGCTTGCCTGGCAAGTGCAAGTACGCAGGTTCAAACCCCAGCACCGAGTACACAATGAGAAGAGTTGATTCTGTCTTTCTCTCTCTCTCTCTCTCTCTCACTGTCCCTCTCTCTAAAAAAAAAAATTGAACTTAAGTGAAAGGTGATTTCATACATGCGCTTCATCTCTACGGTACATTTCCCTGTTTTGTCTTTTGAATTACTTTTGCCTTATTCATCTTTATATGCTTCATAGAACACAGCCAGTACCCTAAGTTTAAATTTTTAATTTAAAATTTAAAGTTGTGTTTTAAAATCACAAGTGAGGGGCTGGAGCGGTGGCTCAGTGGTTTTGGCACTTGCCTGGCAAGCACGAGGACCCAGGTTCAAACCCCAGCACCACGTACACAATTGAGTGTTGGAGCAACTAAGGCCATGTGAAAAACTCAATAAAGTTGTTTCTCTCTTTCTCTGTCTCTCTCACTGTCCCTCTCTCTTTAAAAAAAAAAATAAATAAAATAAAATAAAATAAAATCACAAGTGAGGTATTAGCTGATTTTTTTCATAAAGGACATAATGATTTTTGCCATATTTCAGAGGAAACTGGCTTATTTTTATATATTCTTAAGGTTTTCTTTTTTAAGCATTCTATTGTTTTAAATATGTATCTTAGACTCTTAAAAATAACATTTCCTTCCCCTAAATACCAACGTATTTACTTTTTTTTTCTTTTTGGCAAACACTGATTTAAGGCTTCCAAGATTTACAATAGAACTAAAATCAGCCTTCACCTTTCCTGAGAATTAAAGTTAACACACAGTTTATGCGTTCATCTTTTTTTTCTCTTTTCAGAATTAGGTAACATTGTCCTCTTTTTTTTTCTTTTTTTTTTTTTTTTTAAGAAAGAGAGATAGTGAGAGAAAGAGAGAATCAATTTTATTTAGTTTTTCATGTGACTTTCATTCCTCGGACTCTGTTGTGTACATGGTGCTGGGGTTCTAACTCGCATACTCAACACATGACAGGCAAGTGTTGTACCGCCGAGCCACCACTCCAGCCCAGGTGACAACTTCTTAATGTTATAACTTGGTGAACAAATGTATTCTGTAGAATATAACAGTAGCATCCAGTCAGGAAATGGAACACACCTCAAGATTTTAAACAAAGGCCTTTAAAACAAGGAATTGCTTCTGTAGGTGACAGAGGAACTGAGAAGCCTCTATCACAGGGGAAGAGAGTGTGGCAACCCAGGTGCTTCCAGAGCCTAGAGAGCAGCAAGGGGATAGCCTCACAGTGAGGGGTGCCCAGTGGACTCATCAGGAAAAGGACACCCAGTAGACCCAGGGAAGACCCTGTGACTGCTGGAGATGTCACCTGAAGTACAGTGAGAAATAGAAAACCCCTCACCTTCTCCGTTCCTCCTGCCCTCTAGTCTTTTGACAGAGCCAAACAGCAGTTTTGATGAACTTAAGCAGTTAGCAAGGGAGCCTGGGGAGAACGTTAATTCTCTATGATGCAGAACAGAACAAGGGAGAGAAAAATGGACCCAAAAACAAACAGCAAACATGGGCTTTGGGTATTTCGCTCCCTAGCTTTGAGTACCTCCAGTATGACTAAGCAATGATTGGATCGCTACCGACCACTCTGAGGTAGGCAAGGAGCAAAGACAAAGGAGGTGACTAAAGGGAGAGGAAGGGATGAAAGAAATGGGGAAAGAAATTTCAAAAGAGATATTGATATATTCATGTATTCATTCATTCATCCACTGAAATTAAGAATGTATTAAATTCCTGGGATAGCCAAGCTATACCTAGAGCTATGAAACCCAAAGCAAGCTGTCTACCTTACCTACCTGTGTTTAAAGGTGACAGTGGGACTCACTATGTCGTATTCAAACATGCACATAACATAATTTGATCAATCTCGTTCCCCAGTGTCTTCTTCTTCCTTTCCCTCCTCTCTCTCTCCCTGATCACCCTGATCCCCTGGCTCTTCTCTGCTGGTTTCTCTTCTATTATTATCTTTTTACTTAGAGCATTATAATTACATGTAAAAGTGGGATTCGTTGAGGTATATTCATGCACTGACATTGCATAATTTGAAAAACAATTTTCCTTCAAATCTTCAATGTTGGCACAAGAGAGGACAGAAGACCCTTTTGCAGCCAGCCATTTGAACCAGATTTTTCAAACTGGAGAGAACTCATTTTCTCCGGGAGAAGTATTTGACATACCAGTATGGAAGCAGTCATTAGATTTAAAACTCCGAGTTAATTTCCTTGAGAAATAAAACAGCAATATCTTCCTTAATTCTAAGAATTTTACTTTGTATCATTAAATCTTTCTCTTTTTCCTTACAGTGTTGTCAATACTGAGAAAATCGAAGTAGCTCTTCCTCGTATAGAAAGAACTTCTTTGCAAAAAAAATTTTATAAAATATGCTAATTTTAAGAAATTGGAAAATGCCAAAAAGCCAAATAAAACAGAATAGTAATCCCACCATTCTCAACCACTATTAATATATTGATATGTAGCTTTCTGGTTTCTTTTCTATTCATAAATTATATCTTAAAAAATAAATTTGAGATAGTCCATATGTACTTCTGGTAATCACTAATATCTACTTCTTAGTAGATCAACTTTTCAATATGGTAACTTTTCTATATGATAGACTACTTCATGCAACATGGAGCAAGGGAAACCAACTTTGTAGACCATGCTTAGAAAGTCTAGGTAAAAAATTATGTTTAAATTAATCTACTAACATTATATTGTAACCCAAATGTTGAGTAAAAGCATGCTGCCAAGGAAATTTTCTCCTTAATTTCAGGATGGTCTCTTAGTTTTAGAATCTGCCTTAAAAAGAAAAGAACCTGTATCTATTGTTAGCTTCCTAGTATGCTGGATTCTAAGTGCCTGTTCCCTTGTCTTCCCAAGGACTAGGAGCAACACTGTAGTAATATAGCCCAGCATCCAGCACAATGCCAAGAATGAATGAAGTGCTCAATAAATAGTCACAGAAGGAATGAATGAAGCATTTCACTGATGTCACTGCTGGAAGGTGAGTCAACAAGTGAGCTCCCATTATGTCTAGTCTTACCTTATACCAGGGAACAGAGGGTAGGACTAGAGAAATAAAGGAACTATATTTCAAGTGCAAGTAGAAAGATAAAATATGTTCAGATATGAAATGAGTGTATAATGAGGTATTTCATTAAATCGGATTAGTATTTTAAATATTCTGTCCCATTCAACAAATATTTATAGAATTTCAAGTTCTAGTAAGTCTTTTTTTAGTTTTTCACTTAGCCCACATGCTATTCCGTGTATATTCATTCATCTAAAAGTGGATTTCCCACTCTCCAAAAATCTGGATTAACTGATGTGGTTTTTTCACTGAGTACAAGTCATAGCATATTAAGCTCATTTTCTTCTTCTTTTCTTTATACTTAGAAGTAAGAGTAAACCTGAAAGAGTCCAATCCCCCACAACAATTACAGTCAAGCACTGAACAACCTTAGACCCTGAATGAATGAAAATTCCCCAGATTGATGCTTGTCAGTAGTAGAAGAACACTGTGGGAAAAGATACTATCACCCAGTGCCTTCAACTATGGCTACAGTTTTGCATACACAACATCTGGCATTCCATCAAAAATAGCTAGACACAGGGCTAGAGTGGTGGCTCAGCAGTTACGGTGCTTGCCTGGCATGCACGAGGATGTGGGTTCAAACCCCAGCACCACGTACACAACTGAGTACTGGAGCACCAAAAGCCACAGAAAAACTAAATAAAAATTTTGATTCTTTTTTCTCTCACTGTCCCTCTTTCTTTAAAAAAAAAAAAAAGCCAGACACACAAGCCAAGAGAGGTGAGTTACCTTTGGAGGCTGCTGTTTATCATATGCAACTGTTGAATGAGAAACCAAAGTAAGAGTTGATAGGTTGCCCAAAACAAGAGGTAAAAATGATGAAAAGAAACTTTCAGAATTCCAGATATTGAATGTAGTTATTACACCATAATTAGCATGCTCAAGGAATTAAATAACAAGAAGCAGAAAGCTGACAGAGAACTTAAAAATAAATACTGCGAAGAATCAAATAGAAATTCTAGAACTAAAAAAAAATTTTTTTAATTAAAAGGGCATGGGCTGGAGCAGTGGCTCAGTGGATATGGCGCTTGCCTGGTATGTGCAAGTACACAGGTTCAAACCCCAGCACCCACGTACCCAACTGAGTGTCGGAGCAACGAAAATCATGTGAAAAACTCAACGGAAATTGATTCTCTCTGTCTTCCTCTCTCTCTCTGTCCTTCTCTCTTAAAAAAAGAAAGAAAGAAAGAAAGAAAGAAAGAAAGAAAGAAATAAATAAATAAATTAGAAGGGCATGGCTGGAATAGTTGCTCAGCAGTTGGAGCACTTGCCTGGCATGCGAAAAGAATGGGTTCAAACCCCAGCACCACATATGCAACTGAGTGTTGGGGAAACAAAAAAGAGATGAATAAATAAAATTGATCCTCTCTTTCTCTCTCATTCTTTAAAAAAGAAGAATTAAAAGAGCAGATTTAACAACAGAATAAATAGATGCAGAGAGAATTAGTAAACTGGAATATAGAACAGAAGAAAACAGAAGATGGAAAAACTAAGAGAGAGAAAATATCAAAGTGAGCCTAACAAACATGAGATTCACGGAAAAAGTCTAACATGCACAAATGTGGAAGTTGAGAAGAGAGAGAGGACATGGGAAGATGTGATGGAGTTGGTCCTCCAAATGCTCGGACTCTGCATGCGTGAATTCAGACACCTGCAGATTCTACACACAGTTACGCCTGTGATGGTTGTACCTGTACAACAAGTACAGATATGTTTTGATCCCTAAACAATACAGAATGGCAACTGTTTATATAGCATGAGCACTATATCAGACATTAGTGATGATGTGAAGTATACAGGTGGAAGTGCATAGACTCTTCCCAAAAAATATGCCATTTTGGGGGTTAGAGCTGTGGCTCAGCCATTTCCGTGCTTTCTGCCAAGCTAGAATTCTATATCCAGTAAAAATAACCTTCAAAGCAAACATGAAGTAAGGACTTTTCTCAGACACACACAAACACACATGTGTGCCAAGAAATCAGCAGACAATGCTCAAGGATATTCTTGGTACAGAGGAAAAATGATCTAAGACGAATTTATAAATGAGGGAACAAATTACAAGTAATAGAAAGTATAAATGTGTCAGAAAAAATAAATCAATACTGACAGTATGAAATAATAGAAATACCTTAAGGGATTTAAAAACATATTTAGAAGTAAATTATATAATGATAGCAGCACATAAAGCAGGAAGAAGAGAATGAAGGTCAAGTGTTCTAAGGTCTTTTCCCTGTCTAGGAAGAAGTAAAAGTGATGATCTGAATTAGACTTTAAAAGGTCAAATAAAACTCATCATCACTAATCATTCACAGTGGACAAATTGCATTTCTCTCTCTTTGGGATGACTATTACTATAAATCAAAAACAAAATAATAAGTATTGGCAAGTATGTGGAGAAATTGGAAATTTACACATTGCTGGTGAGAATGTAAAATGATTCAGCCACTATGGGGAAAAAAGTAAATGTGAATTACAATAAGATCTAGCAATTCCACTTCTGGGTATATACTCCAAATAATCCAAAAGGGAGACTTGAAGAGATATTTATACACCCACATTCTTAGAGACATTATTCCCAGTAACCAAATGGTAGGAGGAACCTGAATATCCAATAGAACAGTATTCACAATAACCAGAAGCAACCCACATGCTCATCAACAGATGAACAGACACACCAAATGAAGTCACACAAACAACTGAGTACTTGTCAGTCTTGGGAAGGAAATTCTAACACACACTACAGTGCAGCGTGCATGAAACTTGCAGACGTCGTGTTGAGTTAGATAAATCAGCCACAAAAGGGTCCATACTATTCAGTTCCACTTACCGTGAGGCACCTAGAGCAGGCCGATTCATGGAGACAGAATGTGAAATGCTTGTTTTTTGGGTGGAGGCAGATGATGGTGATGGATGCACAATAATGCATACATAGGTACTAAATGTCACTCAACTGCACATTTAAAAATGTTGCATTTTAATACTTTGTGTATTTTACATAAAAAATGAAAAAAGTCACCCAGCGTGGTGGTGCATGCTATAATCCCCGCAGCTCAGGAGACTGAGCCAGAAGGACTATAAGTTCAAAGTCAGCCTCAGCAACTTAGCAAGACTGTCTCCAAATTAAAAAAAAAAAAAAAAAAAATCTGGGGAGGTGGCTCAGTGATTAAGTGCCTCTGGGTTCAATCCCTGGTACCAAAACAAAAGAAAAGTCTATAACACATCTTGTTAATTTCTATGGATAAAATTTTTAAAAATTCATTTTTAAGTCTATGTATAATTTAATAAAAATTAATAAAAGTATATTCAGGTAAAAATATACCGAAAATGTTCACTAAAGTAAAAGTAAAGATTGCATCAGGACATTGATATTGTGGGTGATTTATCAGTCTCTAAATCAGTTTTCTAAATTTTCTATTGTATGATTATCAATTAATTCATTACTTAGTCATAAACCACTTTCACATTATAAAAATCATGCTTAAAAGTAATTTATTGTTTCAAGTAGAGATTGATTATGAGATTTTTGTGAAACTTTGAAAAAAAGAGAGAGGGAGAGAATGAGAGAATCAATTTTATTTATTTTTCCATCTGGCCCTTGTTTCTCTGACAGTTGTATATGTGGTGCTGGGCTTCAAACCCAGGTCCTCATGCATGCCAGGAAGCACTGAGCCACTGATCCAGCACTGTGAAACAATGTTTAAAAGATCTTCTCCTGGACTCCGTTATTTCTATTACCTTTCAAAACAGACTATCCCTGTTCTTCTGAATCATGGTTCCGAATATGCTTCATTAGAACAAGTTGAATTTAGGCATTGTAGATAAAAGTAGGTAACCCAGCTGGGTGATTTGCTCATAATATGCTCACATTTTACTTTCTACAAAAGTATAACCAATATCTGATTAGTACTTGGATGAAAATTAAGTCCATGCATGAACACATTAGGCACAAAGGGGCAAGTTCCTGTCTTGTCCGGTGCGAATTCTCTTGTTCATTTTCAGTTGCAACACAAAAGTTCAGTTTGCTCAAGAACAAACCCTGTTCTATGAAAAAGCATGTGTTAATTCTCTTCTAAAGACTGAAAATGACAATGATCCATGTTGGATGATCTAAAGTGCAGCTTTTTATGGACTTTATTCCCCTCCTCCATCTAATTCCTATCTCTTCTAACAATGCGTTTTGATTTTACTTAAAAAAAACAAAGGCTTCTTTCACTTGACCAAATACCTATCAAGATTTCTTTTAATTCTATAATATTTCAAACCATGAAGCATAAATGAAGGGACAAATAGATAATGGAACAGAATAGAAAAACTAAAAGCAGATTCATAAATATTTGGGAACTTGGCATACAGTGGGAAAAGCTATGTAAATTAACAAGAGAAATGATAAACTGCTCAATAAATGATCTTGAGACAATTGTATAATTTATATATTTTTAAAAGCTATTAGATCTCAACTTTAAATCAAACACAAAATCAGTTCCCAATGGATAAGGTTTAATTATGAATGGTAAAACATTAAAACATTTATAAGAAATTGTAGAAGTAAACCTTTATGGCTTTGCTTGGGAGAGTTTTTGTAAACAAGGCATAAGCACAAGAAATCATGAAGGAAAATGTTGATGTCTTGCCATATGAAAATTAAGAACATCTATGTGACAAAAGTCACCACGAACAAGTTAAAACAACAGTGACAGCCTCAGAGAAGATTTCAACATATATAAGCAATCAAGAATTAGTATTAAAATATTTGAAATCACATCCCCCAATAGAAAATTAGACAGAATAACTGAACAGCCAACTCATAAAAAAGGAAACTAAGGTCTGGAGCAGTTGCTCAGCAATCAGAGTGCTTGCCCGGCTTGCAGGTGTACCTGAGTTCAAATCCCAGCACCCTGTACACAACCAAGTGTTGGAGCAACTAAGGCCATGTGAAAAACTAAATAAAGTTGTTTCTCTCTTTCTCTATCTCTCTCACTGTCCCTCTCTCTTTAAAAAAAAATCTAGTTAAAAAAAGAAAAGAAAATTTCAAAATAAAACAATAACAAACCAATATTCTCTAAGCTGGATGAACTAGGAGGCTTTCATTTCATACACTGTTTTTGGTAAAGCCCATCCTCTTATGGGCCATCTGTCCCCTAGTCCAAAATTCTATTGTTGTTTCTTTCCCTTAATCTTTTGTAGTTGTGAATTTATGACTTCAGAGTTCATACATGTATGTATATATTTTTCTGTCACTCAAGTCACAGCAAGCTAATTAATTACTTAAGCTAATTTAACTAATTTATAATTAATTTTTACCTCAAATCAAACCCATTTTCAATGTAAAAATAATTTTAGTATAACCACAATAGCTTTAACATACATAAAATACTACCTTTTTTAAGAGAGAGGGAAAGTGAGAGAGAGAGAAAGACAGAATTAATTTTATTTAATTGTTCATGTGGCCTCCGAAGCTCCCACACTTCATTGTGTATGTGGTGCTGCGGTTTGAACTTGTGTCCTTGTGCATGCCAGGCAAGCGCCATAACTGCTGAGCCACCATTTCTTAATATCATAATACATTATCATAAGTTAGTATTCAAATTTCCAATGGTCTTATATATTTCTTAGAGAACTTTAGTAGTTTGTTTGAATCATAATGTAAATAAGGGCCATATATTAGAATTGATTGAGATATATTGTAACAGTCTTTGAATTTATAGGTTCTCTTTCCATCTCTCATTTCTCCTTTCCGAGTTTGTAGTTGCTCTTTTATGATGTTGGAAAAAGCACGTTGCAGTCCGGAGCGGTGGTTCTGCACTTATGGCATTTGCCTGGCATGCATGAGGATGTGGGTTTGAACCCCAGCACCACGTACACAATGAAGTGTCGGAGCAACGAAAACCACATGAAAAACCAAATAAAATTTATTCTCTCTCTCTCTCTCTCTCACTGTTCCTCTCTCTTTAAAACAAAAACAAAAACAAATCCAAGTTGCTGGTGTTTTAGAATTTTCTCATAGTGTGGGTTTTGCAGATGGCATACCTGTGATGTAAATATTTTCCTCATGCCAGGCAAGGGGGCACATGCCTGTAATCCTGGCAACTTTGGAGGCTGAGGCAAGAGGATCACAAGTGCAAGATCAACCTTGCCAACTTATCGAGACCCTGTCTCAAAATAATATAAAAAGGGCTAAAAATGTGGTGCAGGGGTTAAGTATCCCTGGGTTCCATCCCCAGTACCAAAAAACAAAAATTGTCCTCTGTTTCTCCTCTAGAGGCTTGATCAGAGTTAGGTTCATTGTCTTTCACTTGGATTGACACTGTTTCATGTGCTTCCATCGGGAAGCACACACGTCTGATTCTTTTTCTGAAGTCAGAAGCAGTTGATGTGCAAGTTACATTAGTGTATTTCAAATTACAAAATGAATTTCCCTATTTCTTCTTCATTTATTCTCTGGAATACTTCATTTACTATTTGGACAACAGCAATAGTCTATGTAAGAAAAGCAGGATCGTGCATTTGATGTGTTTCTCAATCCACTGCAGTAATCATCCTTACTGATGCTCAAACTTTCCCATCTTTGCCAACGGGAACCTCTTCATGTTGGCTTCTGTGTTCTTTAGACACAGTTCTAGCAGTCCTAAAACCTTCTTTGAAGCCTGACAAGATTTTCTAGACTTGTTCTGTATGTTCCTGTCCCGTACCTGAACTCAGATCTTTTTCCAGAGAGTCCTTGTTCCTTTCAGTAGGAAATGGTATGTAAAGACCACAGTCTGAAAGTTAGCAGTGCTTATTGTTACTGGGTTGATCAATGCATTTAGGCCTAGTTGGGTAAAAGTGTTAAGTAGCTATTTCTAGTAAAAAAATTTTATGCACCAAAAAGTACCTAGTTTATGTATAATACATGTATATAGTTTAATCTTTGGGCATTCCCATGTTCTGCAGATAACAGTCTTTTTCAACTTTATCACTCCTTATTTATGCGTAAACAATATGTACTGTTTAGTTTTTCATTTTTTGAACTTTATGTAAATGAAATCACCTACAGGTATTGTGACTCTTGTTGCTATAGTGGTTGTTTTGGTCATCATAAATTTGTGAGATCTACCCATGTCGAAGCTTTCATTGTTGCTACTGGATACCATGTCATTCCATGACTATACCACAATTTATTTATCCATTCTCTCAAAAGACATAAGTTTGGGTCATTTTTAGTTTCTTTTCCCAGTGACCAAAGCAGTTAGGAACTTCCTGTGTATGGTTCTCTTGGTGCACACAATTCTAATTCAAATTCTGTTCCTTAAACTATGTGGAAACACCCTTTCCAAGGTTACCAAAGGCCTCCGCAGAGCCAGATAGGGAATTTTCTGTTCTCTTTTTGCCTGGTTTCCCAATAATCTGCAATGTGGCCTTCCCTTCCTTGAAAGCTGCACTCCTGGGCTCCAGGACATCACTGGGAATTGCTCACATTCCAGTCTCCCTCTAATCTCCTCCATCCCTCTCTGACACCGGAAGTCCTTCCCTCATCTCTTTCTGTGCTTCTCTAGAATTCATCCATTTCCATGACTCTAAGTGCCATTTATATGTTTTAGACCCTAATTTTTTTTTTAAATTCCAGGGACTGAACGCAGGGGCACTTAACCACTGAGCCACATCTCCAGCCCCTTAGATCCTAATTTCATTGATCTTTACTTTTCTTCTCTGAACCCCTGACATAGAGTGAACGACGCAGGTGACTCAGTCCTCTCATACTTAATGTGTTTAATGTGGGATTTTTGAATTTCCCACAATATATCCAATTTTACTCTTGACTTCCCACCACAATAGAGTTATCATTCTCTTAGCTACTAAATCCACACCTCCCTTCCCACCCCCCACCCGTTCCAATCCGTCCCCACGTCCTGTTGGTTCTCTCTCTAAAGTATATCCTGAGTCTGAACCCCTCCCTCCACCGTGGTTGCCTCCACCCTAGCTCAATCGACTGCCATCCTTCAGCTGGGCTTCTGTAGTTATCCCATAACTGACTTTCATAATCCTTCCATCCATTCTTACATAGCTAAAATGATGATTTCATCTATAAACCATGCTTCCCTTTCTCTAAAGACTTCCAATAGATTCCCAAACTCTTCACACTGTCCCACAAGGACCTTTATCTATACTTCTGCAAAAATCCATTAACTGGATAAGCAATCAATTTGATGGGTAATATTCAGCATTTAAAAATGAAATTATAGAACAGAATAAAAATATCATAGCATCACACATTATAAGGGCAGGGTTTTTGTGTAAGCATTCTGTTATGAACACTAAGATGCTACCATGTCAAAATTTTTTTGAGAGAGCTGGGGATGTAGCTAATTGTAGAGTGCTTGCCTAGAAATTGCAAGGCCCCTCTGTTTAATCAGTCCCCAGAACTTTTGTACTTGTGCTCCTTCTGCCTGTGTTGTTCCTCAGACCAGGTTTTAGATAGCTTCTTTTCATCCTTCAAGTCTCATGTTAAAATTCCCCAGCCCAGTAGGGTATGGTGGTACATGCCTGTAATTCCAGCAACTCAGGAGGCTGAGGCAGGAGCAGTCCAAGTTCAAAGCCAGCCTCAGCAACTTAGCGAGACCATGTCTCAAAATAAAAAAAATATAAAAAGGGATGCAGATGTGGCTCGGTTGTTAAGCATCCCTGGGCTGAATCCCTGGTATAAAAAAAAAATCCCAACTCAAAGAGAACCTCTCTGACCACCTTATTTAATTAGTTCCCTTCTGTTATTTTTTATTTCCTTCAAAACACTAGCAATAATTTGCAAAAACAAAACAAAAAGCTAAATCTTAAAAATACAATAGCTCAGTGGTTGCGGCACTTGCCCGGCAGGCACGGGCACACAAGTTCAAACCCCAGCACCACGTGCACAACAGAGTCTTGGAGCAACGAAGGCCATGTGAAAAGCTAAATAAAAAATTGTTTCTCTCTCTCTCACTGTCCCGCTTTCTTTAAAAAAAAAAAAAAACATGGACAAGGGGCTAGAGTTATGGCACTTGCCTGGCATGCTCAACGACACAAGTTCCAACCTCAGCACCATATGCACGATGAAGTTTCAGAGCAACGAAGGCTACGTGAAAAACTAAAATAAAACTGATTCTCTCTTTCTCTCTCTCTCTCACACTGTCCTTCTCTCTTTAAAAAAAAAAAAAAACCATACATTGACAGTTGGCCTCCTCCAGTAGAACTGGGTGGGGACAGGAGCCTTGCCGGGCTTTTGCTGTTGTACGGGGGCATCTTGCAAGGTGAAAGCTGCTGTCTGACTTCTGGAGGTGAACTGCAGGCCACAGAGGTGGCTCCTTGCAGGTTTTACTTCCCTTCAGTTGGTGAGAGAAAGACAGTAGAAAACTACGCATCTGATCCAGGTGATCCGCTAAACACCTGGCCGCATCACATCCCCAGATGTGCCCAGGCGAACCCCATGCTGCAGGCAGTGGTGGTGGGGGTGGATTTCCTTAATGAATTCCTACCAGACTCGATCTATCTTGTTACTTTTCTTCCTTTGTCAAGGATGTTTGGTGATGGCTTCCCGGAGGCCATCGAAACCCTGTTTCAAATTCTGGTTGGCCACGCAGCTCTGATCAAAGTTCAGCCTTGAGGAAAAGAGGCAATTCTTTTTTTTTTTCTCCCCTGGAGTCCACCTGGACATCCACGGAGGGCCTTCTTGGTTGGGTGGTTCAGCTTTATGAATGAATAGCCCCTTTGCCAACAAACCATAGCTCAGGCCTGGCCCGCCAGCAGCTGTGAGGTGTTGATCTCCTCGCAGATAATTATTTCCAGAAATCTGGCTGCTCTGAGAATGTTTTGATTCCTACTATTTGTTATAAATTTTAAAAACAAACAAATGTTTTTAAAGTTCTTTAAACGTTTTGTGATTTTTCTGTTGCGAGGTTTTTAATGTCAAAAATCGTGGTTTTTTTTAATTGAAATTCTAAAAGTTATAAATATCTTCCTTGAAGTTATGTGAAGATTTAGAATCTGACAGCCTGATTTCATTCATAATTTAATTTGCTTTTAACCCTTTAAATGAATCATAGATCAAATGTGGAGTTTTCCATGAATAGCTTCCTCTCCCCAACTGAAAATCCCCAACATAAAACCTATGAGAAGTCACTACTGTGACTACTACCTGTCATTTCTTCAAGAAGTTAAACACCAGGCTTGGGCAGGAGTTAAGCTGCTGCCCATTTCTAATAGCTTGCAACCCTCTTCCACGTCTTTCTAAAACCCACAAGTTCCTGTAACTTCATGGTGAAAATGCGTGTGCCCTGCCTCAATGTCCTTGGAAACCAGCCAGTCGTTAAAAACCAAAAGTAAATTTTAGCATGAGAAAAATAACTTTTTTTTTTTTTGGTACTAGGAATTAAACCCAGGGGTGCTTAACCACTGAGCCACATCCCCAGCCCTTTTTTAAAAATATTTTTTTGAGACAGAGTCTCACTTAAGTTGCTTAGAGTCTCAGTAAGTTTCGGAGGCCAGTGTTGAACTCATGATCCTCCTATCTCAGCTTCCTGAGTTGCTGGGATTACAGGCGTGCACTACCACGTCCAGCAAGAAAAATAACTTTTTTTTTTTTTATGGCTGAGGACTGAACTCGGGGCCTTGCGCGTGTTACGCAAGCGCTTGCCACTGAGCTAAATCCCCAACCCCAAGAAAAATAACTTTTAAACTTGATTTTCCCCCAAAAATTAACAGTAAAATACACTGAGACTCCTCCCCCACACCTCCTTGTGAATTGAAACATTTCATACTGAGAGTGCTGGTAATAAACCACGCTGAGTTTACCCATACCTGAAAAATACCACATCCACTCTCGATTGTTCAACTGTATTTACTTTCTGGTTAGAAAGAATTTCCAAAGAATTTCTTTCTCTGTCTTAGGCTCTGAATTCTTGTTCACAGTGGTGTCCGTTTATGAGTTGGTTCTGAAGTCTGCAGAGGCACAATTGGATTTACCTAAAATATGCCATTTGAAAATACTATTCATAGGGGCTAGAGAGGTGGCTCAGCAGTTTTGGCGCTTGCCTGGCAAGCACGAGGACCCGGGTTCAAACCCCAGCACCACGTACGCAACTAAGTGTTGGAGCAACGAAGGCCATGTGAAAAACTAAATAAAGTTGTTTCTCTCTTTCACTGTCTCTCTCACTGTCCCTCTCTCTTTAAAAAAAAAAAAATACTATTCATATCTTACTGTGTCTTGAATTCATCCAAGTCCATTTTTAGGCAAGATTGCTAGCAAAGTGATTTAGTGTTTAAACCTCCTAAGACCTCAGATTAAAGGAGGAACGACAATCAAAAAAAAAAAAAAAATCCTACCAGCATATCTTTTCTGATTTAAGCTCTGGTCCTGCACGAGACTTTTCATTCCTTTGCTGTAGCTGTCAATATTCCATTAAAGGTCTGAAGCTGCGTTCGGCTCCTCGGTTGGTCTGCAGCTTCTCTTCTGGCGATAAGCAAAATACATCTGTTAAGCTACCGGCTTCCAACGCTGGCAGAGGGACAGCCGCAGCGCTCTCCTAAGGCAGGGAGTGTCTCACTCACATCATATCACAACGACACTGGACAGGAGCAGCCTCCAGCAATAGGGTTATGATTGGCAACATTTCAGTTTGACATTTCCATTTGCACTTACCTAATTGTAGAATTTGACTTTTTAAAATTACACAAGCCAATATAAGACGAGTGAAAGGAAAGAAAGGTGTTTCTGTGGAAATCAAGTTGAATGCTTTGGAAACAATCGGATCAGTTAAATTGGCTTAGCTGCCCCACTGTGGCAGCTACTCAGTGTAGAGGTTTCTCAAAAGAGTAGGCATGGAGCCACCATGTGACCCAGCTACACCGCTGCTCGTTTTTATCCTAAAGAATTAAAGTCAGAATACTATAGTGACGCATGCATACCCATGTTTATAGCAGCACAATTCACAACAGCCAAACCGTGGTACCAGCCAAGGTGGCTGTTGATGGATAAATGGATAAAGACAATTTGGTGTATATACACAATGGGGTTTTATCCCATCATAAAGAGGAATGAAATTATGTCATCTGCAGGAAAAATGGATGGAATTTGAGACATTATGTTAAAGTGAAGTAAACCAAGCTCTCTTTTATGTGGAAACTAGACAGGAAAAAGGAAATGGAATGTATGGGGTGGAGGGAAATCTCATGAAAATTAAAGGGAAATTATTAGTAAGTAGAGGAAAGGGACCAGGGGAACGGAGGAGTAGAGGGAAAGAGGAACTATTAGGGAATGATGATGGCCAAATTATATTATTATATCATGCACATGAATTAATATGTACTAATTAATCCCATCGTTGTGAAAACTACACTACACAAATTAAAAATATGGAAAATGAATTATTAAACCATCAAGTGGATTAATCCGCCGATCTCATAAACTGATCATTTCACCTCTGAACATTCCTGCTGTTCAGGGCACACCTCGTATCAAACTGTAACAGGTTCTTTATTGGAGAAGCAGAATTCGCAGGCCAGAGATTTCCTAGAAATAGCAAGAGTGATCAAATGATACCGGGCAGCCTGCATACCTGCAATCCCAGCTACTCAGGAGGCTGAGTCAGGAAGATCAGAGGCTCAAAGCCGGCCTCCACAATTTAGTGAGGCCCTAAGCAACTTAGGGAAATCCTATGTCAAAATAAAAAGTAAAAACAAGGTTGGGAATGTGACTCAGTGGTAAAGCACCCTGGGGTTAAATTCCTAGTACCTAAAAAACAACCAATAAAAACAAAATAAAAGGAAAATGAAAGTCTCCATCAACAGCTTCCATTTTCAATGGACTTACCTGTATTCAGACAGTTCTCCTGATTTAGTATTTATGATGTCAGGCCCCCAGAATTCCATATCCAACATATGGCTTATCAAATCTCTGATTTCTCCAAAAGAATGCAATAATTAAGATTGTGATACGTGCTTCTCCTAATGATGAACAGCAAGCTCTCTGGAATTGGACTTTCTGGATTCAAATTCCAGTTTTGCTACTTATTAGCTGTGGGCAATTTAAGTAATCTTCCAATGTCTGCAACTGTAAGCTGGTGATAATAATGGTAACTGCACTGATTTGGATCTTGAATGCCCCCAAAGGCCCACGTCTTAAAGACTTGGTCCCCAGGGTGACGCTGCTGGGAGGTGGTAGAACCTTCCAGAGGTAGGTTTAGTGGGAAATCACTGGGTCATTGAGAGCCTACCCTCAAAGGGGGTTGTGGGACCCCAGTCTCTTCCTCTCCCCAGTTACTCTCTGGCTTGTGAGGGAAGAATTTTGGCTCTGGCACATTCTCCTTGCCATGATGTGCTACAGCTGAGCCACTACTCCAGCCCAACCTTTTCCCTTCATAAGCTCACAGTCTCAGGTATTTTGTTGTAGTGACAGAAAGCTGACATACAGTAGCCTACCTCACACCACTGTCATGTGAGCTCTTAGCTATGCTTTCGTGAACAAGGCTGAACTAACATTATGCATAGTGAACAGAGCTCTCAGGAAATGGCAGTGGACTGAACTTATGACTCCCAACACATGCAAAGCTCATATATGGAGACCTGGGGTGAAAGAGATGTGACCTTGGCCTTCAACGAACGGGAAACTAAGTGTGGAAGACACACACCACTAAGTAGGACAGAGGACGGCCACAAGCGTGCAGTATTGTCACTCATGAAATATCATGGGCCTGTTAAGAATGGTAAGATTCTTTTCTGTAGGACCTCGTGGGACATTTTGGAGTATGCCAAGCTCGAGTGATGCCTTAGTGAAGAGTGTAAATTTGATAGGGGAGAGGGAGAGGAAGGGGATATTCTAAGCGGGAGTGGGGCAGTTTGAACAAAAGCCCAGACGTAAGCAGCGGTATGAAAGGAAACACAGGGGACCAGGCTAGAAAGGAAGCGCTGACAAACTGTGAAGCGCTGTGGACGCTGCTCCGGGAGACGCAGCTGACTGTGGGCGCAGTGAGATCTTCCACTATTGGACACCAGGGAATCATTCTACCCCATTTGTTTTTTCTAGTCCACCAGTTACTTCCAGATTCTAAGCTCTTCGGAAAGCTTCACTTTCCAAGCCTGCAAGATCAAATGAAGCACATTTGTCAGACAAATTGGAACCTACTTTGAACTGGCCTTGACTGGGGCTTTCTGGTTCCCCTCCTAGGCTCCTTCCTGACCTCACCGAAGGTGCCTTTTGTTATCTCAACAGGAAAAAGCCAGTTAAAACTATTGAGCATTCAAGATTTTCCAGCATTTATGAGACAGACCGGG
This sequence comes from Aplodontia rufa, assembly GCA_004027875.1. NCBI lineage: Eukaryota > Metazoa > Chordata > Mammalia > Rodentia > Aplodontiidae > Aplodontia > Aplodontia rufa. The sequence goes on from PVKS010001979.1 coordinate 47,948, forward strand.
CTGCGCTTTTCCCTTCCCTCTCTGCTAGAATGTTTCTTTCCTCTTCCTTCCGCTCTGAGGTCGACAGATGGTGTGGAGGGATTACCTGTAAGTCAGGAGCTTCTTGTCTAAACCCTGGTGCACTTCCCCTGCCTCAGCCCTACCTATGTTCCCTCCTGCAGCGAATCCACCAGGGAAAAGACTTGTGACTCCCTTGAACAGTGCTTGTTCGAGCGAGTTCCCTGGACTCCAGGTCCCCTGGCCAGCCCGGATCTGGCAGGAGTCCTTGGTCTTACAATTCCTTCCGTTCCTGGGCCCTCCAAACCCAAAGCCAAGGAGGGACTCAAGCAAAGTGCTCACCAGTAAAACATCCTTAAACTTCTAAAACACAGCAAATAGCTCTGAGTTGAAGAGGATTCTGAAAGAAATAGGATTTGGAATTCTTGGTGATAAGGAACAAACATACCATTGTAAAGCCTTTGTGGGGGGCCGGGGGTGGTGTTCAGTGGTTAGAGCTCTTGCCTGGCACAGGTGAGGACCTGGGTTCAAACCCTAGCACTACATACACAACTAAGTGGCAGAGAAATAGAAACCAGGGGCTGCAGCAGTGGCTCGGCGGTTACATTGCTTGCCCGGCATGTGCAAGGACACGGGTTCAAACCTCAGCACCACGTACACAACTAAGCGTCAGAGAAACGAAAGCCATCTGAAAAACTCAGTAAAAATTGATTCTCTCTGTCTCTCTCTCTCTCACTGTCCTTCTCTCTTTAAAAAGAGAAAAGAAATAGAAATCAGATGAACAAATAAAATTGACCTTTTTTCTCTCTCTCCCCATCTCTCTCTTAAAAAAATAAAAAAAGTAAAACCTCCATGCAGACCTGTTCCATCAACTCATGCTCTCCATCATTTTGGTTCTATGACTCAAAACCAAAATAGAAAACCCACTTGTTCTACCAAATACCTGATTGCTCTACTAGTGTAGACAATATAAATAGTTGGTTATTTTAAAAAAGCATTGGGTTTTATTGGCTCATATAGTTGAGAAGTTCAGAGGGCGAGTCCAGTTCAGGCACGGCTGGCTCAGGGCTTTGGCTCTCCGTTTTCCTTCTCTACTCGTGCTGGTTGCTGATTTTGTAAGCTCATGGATGCAAGAGGGAGGGCTCTCTGCAGTTGGAAAATGATTTTATGGCTTCACTGTTGGTCTGGTGGATTGTTTTACTTTCCTTTGAAATCCATCAGGTGCTGCATTTCACAGGGCAGGGGCTTTGGCAAATTGTTCTTCAGAGTCTCAAAAGGCTGAAGCACCAAACTTCTGGTGCTGGACAGGAGGTGAGGGTTTGGTCACCATGGGTGCTGCCTCACCATCCAAGCCCATGTGCCTCCTCCAGCTGGACAGCTCTGGTGGGCACACGACAGGGCAGCTCCTATGCCTTTGCTCATTTTGGAGACCTGGCACCAGGATTTGCATTGCACAAGGCCAATCTCCTTCAATGTCCCCCACTGCAATTATTGACTATTTTAATCTGTTTGGGAAAGTGAGGCAATGGATATAGTAAAAATATTAAGACCAATTTCTATGGGCATAGAGAAAGCCTAAAAAGTGTAGTGAAAAAACTTTTTCTAAAATGGCAGGTGGGGGTACTGGGTTGAACCCAGGTGACCTTTACCACTGAGTTACATCCCAATTCCTTTTTATTTTGTATTTTGAGATAGGGGCATGCTAAGTCACTGAGGGTCTCACTAAGTCGCTGAGGCTGGCCTTGAACTTGTGATCCTCCTGCCTCAGCCTCCCTCCACTGGGATTATGGGTATGTGAACCACACCCAGCTTCTAACATATAATGCTAAAATGTATGGTTATATTTCAATATGTAGAGTTGCTCTATTTCTAGGCCACTTGTTAGACCTGATTGCCTGAAGATATTTTCAGCACTAAAGGTATTTTCTCTACTGCTTGTATTTTCAGTGGGTCCATATAAATATATGAAGACTATGTAGTGGGGGTGGGAATGAGAACTCATTTCTGCTGCTAACCCAAGCAAAGGTAACAAAAACTAAGCACACAGATGTGCCAAACACGATTTTAAGCTCTTTACGAATATTATCTTACTTCATTCTCCCACCCAATGATATAAGTTCTATTATTATTCTCAGTTATGGAGAGAAAAATTGAAGTTCAGAAAGACAGATATATCTCTCAAGGCTGCATAGCTCAAAGAGGGCTCCTTATCAACAGAGCCTGTCTTCAAAGCTGGCTGCTGAACTGCTAGAATCCTTTCCCCTAAAGTGTTCTTCTGATGTTCCTAATAATGTGACACAGATGTGTCTCCTCTCCAAGTGCGCTGTAAAAAGCCCTTTCCCCGGGAATTCCAGGGACCTCTGACTCAACATCAGGAATGGAAGAGCTTGCCCAAGGCTTCTTCCTCCAGGAAATACTTCATTTCCCCGGGTACAATGACCGTCTTCCCTTTCCATATAATTCAACAGGCTTCCCAACTTAGACAAAGGGCTACTATTTGATTCTTTAAAATATATTTTCTTAATCGTGAAATATATGCAAAAACAAAAACTTTTTTAAAAAAAGCAAATTTGAAAATATATAAAGAACATGTAAAACTTCTTAAAACTCCTGAGATAGCTGTCAACTTGGCCGTGCACTTTCTTTCAGCATATATGGTTTCATGGTGTGTATTTCTTTATATGGTTATGTGGTGAACATTTTTCCATAATTTAATTTTAAAGAGAGAGAGGGACAGTGAGAGAGAGAGAGAGAATCAATTTTTTAATTTAGTTTTTCATGTGGCTTTTGTTGCTCTCACACTCAGCTGTGTATATGGCGCTGTGGCTTGAACTCATGTCCTCACCCACACCAGGCAGGCACCGTAACCTCTGACCCACTGCTCCAGTCCTTTCCATAATTCTTTTTTTTTTTTTTTAAGAGAGAAGGACAGGGGCTGGAGCGGTGGCTCAGCGGTTTCGGCGCTTGTCTCGCAAGCACAAGGATCCAGGTTCAAACCCCAGCACTACGTATACAACTAAGTGTTGGAGCAATGAAGGCCATGTGAAAAACTCAATAAAGTTGCTTCTCTCTTTCTCTGTCTCTCTCACTGTCCCTCTCTCTTAAAAAAAAAAAAGAGAGAGAAGGACAGTGAGAGAGAGAATCAATTTTTATTGAGTTTTTCACATGGTTTTTGTTGCTTTGAAACTTAGTTGTGTATGTGGGTGCTGGGGTTTGAACCTGTACCTGCGCATGCAGGGCAAGCGCCATAATCACTGAGCCACTGCTCAAGCCCCCTTTCCAATTATGTTTTATTTGATCAGCATTATATTTTCAGTGTCCAGTACAGTATCTAGCATGTAACAATTAGCATATAATTAGTCGTATTTAATTATTTAATTTAGTGTTTGCTGAATGAATGATTGACATCATGTTCTTCCAAAACTTTTTAAAAGGTCACATAATTATGAAATCTGTGAAATAATTTGTAACTGTAAAATCACGTTGAGATATGTATAATTCATTTTGGGAAGTTTCACCAGAGTAAAGGACAATATGACGCAACAGGAAGACCTGGAGCGGGAGCCAGACAGGCAGGCTCTAGCTGAACTCAACCCTGGCACACGTAACAATGCAAATCTCCATTTCACTCCTTAGCACCTCAGTTTCCTGGTTCATCATCTGAAGAAGTCCGTTACTCTGCTTAAGATTCCCTTCTGTTTTTACACTAGATCACTTTAAAAAAAAACAGAGAATCAATTTTATTCAGTTTTTCATGTGGCTTTCGACACTTTGTTGTGTATGTATGTGGTGCTGGGGTTCAAACCTGCATCTTCACCCACGCCAGGCAAGTGCCACAACTGCTGTGTCACTGCTCCATCCCCACTAGATCACTTTTTTAAAAAAAAATAAAGATAGAGGGACAGTGAGAGAGGGAGAGAGAGAAAGACAGAATTAATTTTATTTGGTTTTTCATGTGACTTTCGTTGAACATTTCATTGTGTACATGGTGCTAGGGTTTGAACCTGCGTTCTTGCACATGCCAGGCAGACACTGTAACTGCTGAGCCAACGCTCCAGCCCACTAGATCACTTTTTTAAAAGTCCAGAAGTTGTACAAAAATACAAATGTTATGGTTTGAATCTTAAATGTCCCCCAGAGGCCATGGGATGGTCCTCAGTGGTGCTATTGGGGTGATGGGACCTCTAGGAGGTGGCGCCTCATGTAAGGAAACTAGGTCATTGTGGGCATGCCCTTGGAGGAGATACTGATACCCCAGTTTCTCTCTCTCTGCTCCCTAGCCACGAGATGAGCGGTTTTCTCCACCTTGCCATAGGCCCAAAGTGATGGGGTCAGGCAGTGTGGACTGATTGCTCTGAAGTCGTAAGCCAAAACAAATCTTTCCTACATTTAAGTTGCTTCTATCAAGTACTTTTTTATCACAGTGATGGAAAACTAACACATCTTTTAATTTAAAGTAGTTAAGCAATACAGAATTACATAGGGTAAAATATGAAATTCCCTTTCACAAGCAGTTCTACCTGAAAGTTACCTCTCCTTTGCAAAGGAGCTGATACAGTTTGATATCTTTCATCCTTTTTCTTTGTTTGTCATGTATGTCCAAATTCAAATATGTAATTTTTTTTTAAAGAGAGGAACAGTGAGAGAGAGACAGAAAGAGAGAATCAATTTTATGTAGTTTTTCACATGACTTTTGTTGCTCTGACACTTCGTTGTGTACCTGGTGCTGGGGTTCAAACCTGCATCCTTGTGCATGCCAGGAAAGCACCATAAATGCCGAGCCACTGTTCCAGTCCCTCAAATATGTAATTTTTTAAAAAGCACAAATGGGATCATATTATAGGTGTTATTCTGAAAATTGTCCCCCACTGTTTTCCCACAACACATCTTTGGAGGCTCTTTCCAAGTCAGTGTATCTAGATTAATTTCATTTTGATCATGTCATTGATTATTTCAGTAGCAAAAGACACAGGTTGTTCCAGTTTAGACCATTATGAGAAATACCTCTACTGCACAGCAGGTAAAAATTAAGGAACTTTGGGATCAGACAGCCTGCATTGAATCCTGGCTCTAGGATGTCATAAATGTCATTTCACCTGTCTGTGCCTCAGTTTCCTCGCCAATAAAATGGGGATTGCCAAGTTGTCTTAGAATTAAAGTCAATGGGGGCAGAGGGAATCCGGGAGCAGTGGCTCAGTGGTAGAGGCTTGCCTGGAATGTGGAGGACCTGGCTTTGAACCCCAGCACATACACAACTAAGTGTCAGAAAAACAAAATATCAGATGAAAAATAAATAAATAAAACTGATTCTCTCTTTAAAAAGATAAAGAATTAAGGTCAATGTGTGCAAAGCACCTGGCACATAGCATCACCACTAGAATCATTATAAATAATATTTCTGTGCGCACATACAAGTATTTCCAGGGAACTGATTTCTAGAAGTGGACTTGCTGGAATGAAGGTAAAGATTTTGGAAGTTTTTCCACCTTTCCCTCCTAAGGGGGAGGAACTGGCTGCTGTCCACTCCCAACAGGACTCGCAACACCCGTTGGGTGTCTCTGCACCACCGGTTGCTACAGGTTGAGTGCTTGCCCTGTTGTTAGATTTCTGCTCTTTCCAAATCCAAGGCCAGTTGGCTGCTGTCACTCATCCTTTCTGCCCCTTCCAAGAAGACTGAAATGCAAGACTTCTGCCGGTTATTAAGCTTGGGCCATTGGCTTTTTACCGGGAGGGCTTTGGACAGAGATTTTAGCTTGTGCCTCATCCTCCACGGCCTCGCTTTAGTGGAGTTCCTAGGTTCCTAAACGTAAATGGAGGCTCCTTTCTTTCTTCTGGTTTATGTAGAATAAAACTAACATCATGCATTGACCTCAAGAAGAGATAAAAGCAAAAGCAAAAGACAAAACAAGTACGTGGGTGCTGGCTCGCGCGGTTTAAGGCTGAGACTGCGCAGAACAGAGCGCTGGAAAATAACCGAGGGTGAGACCTTGGAGAGGTGCATCCCAGCGCTTCCCGGGCCCAGCGCCGCGCGGCGGGCTTGAGTGGCAGGAGCGCCTCAGACCCCGCCCCGCCCCCGGACCCGGCCGCGCCGACCGCAGCTCTCCGGCGCCCTCCTCTGGCCAAAGTCAGGCGGTACACGCTGCGGAGAGCTGGTTCCGCAGGTGGCCAACAAGAAGTTATGGACAAGGTCACAGAGTGGAGGAAGAGGGGGGGAAATAAGCGTCCCAGGAGAGAAAAAGAAATCATTAGAGAATAAATTTCTGGCTGCAATATTTGTTTATACTTATTTGTTCAATTGAGAAAATAAAAATAAATGAATACATAATAAATAAATAAAAATAAAAAATAAATGAATACAACTACAATTCACAGCATCCTCTTGTGTGTATCCCCAAAATCATAAAAAACAAATCTCCACCATACAAAACTTGAACATTCGTAAATCTTCAGGTACACTCATCTAGTGTTTTCTGGCCAAAGCCAGATTTCTTTAGATCTTTGCCACACAGGGAAAGATGAAAATATTTTAGAGGTTAGTTGGTATTATTTTTTTTTAAATGTGGTTTTTCCTTAATAACCTGCGTTCCTTATAGCTGAACCGATCTCTGGGAACCATTTATTGATGCAAAAAACTTTACCTGCAGCTGTCAAAGTCCAAGATTTTCCTTGCAAGCTTCTTCAGATCTTCACTAAGACATCACTTTATATGGGTGAGAATTTCCCTCCCTACTGTAGGTAAAAATTGTTATTCCTAGCCCCACCCTCCAAAACACCCCCCATTCCTGCTGTTTCCCATCCTGCTCCATATTTTTATCATTTTCCATGGCACTTACCATCATTTAACAATACTATAAATTTTACTTTCCATATTACGTCGATGCACATGCACGAAGCATACGATTCAATGCTTTTTCGTTTTCAGAGTCACATAACCAACATCACAAAAAAATACAGTATTTTCTCATCACCCCAAAAGAAATCAGGGGCCCATTAGCAGTCAGTTCCCATTTCTTCCCACACTCTGTCTCTGCTCCTCCGGCTCCAGGAGACCACTAATCTATTTTCTGTCCACAAGTTTGTCTTTTCTGGGCAGTTCACATAAATGGAATTGTATGTTATGTGGGCATTTGTGACTGACTTTTTTTACTTGATATATCTTCCAGGTTCATCCATGTTGTAGAATGTATCCATATTTTTTTAAAGAGAGAGGGACAGTGAGAGAGAGAGAAAGAGAGAATCAGTTTTATTTGGTTTCTCATGTGACCTTTGTTGCTCCAAGACTTTGTTGTGTACGTGGTGCTGGGGTTCGAACTCGGGTCCTCACGCACTCCAGACAAGCGCTGCAACCGCTGAGTCACGACCAAATAATATCCTGCTATGTGACTATACCACATTTTATAATCTGTTTGTCAGTTGATAGGCATTTACATTCTTTTTGTTTGGGGGTTATTATTAATTTGCTATAAATATTCATGTGCAAGTTTTGGGGTGATGTATGTTTCTATTTTCCTCACAATTTTATGGTTTTTTATAAAGTGCTTATTATCTGTCTCCCCAACAGGAATGCAAACTCAGAGAATTTTGTGTTTTGCTACATCACCAGCACCAAATGCCACCCCAACAGAGCACATGCTCGATACACATCTGTAAATTAAATTAAATGTTTTCCTTTCTCCTCTGTAGACACTCAAGCTGTTGCTGATAGGCTCCTTCGGTTCCTCTTAGTCTAGTCCTCACACTTTATGTAAAGCCATCCTGGCAGTCAGCACAGGACAAAAGGAGGGCAAATCCTCCAGGCCCAGCACCAGCAATCCAGGACATTCCCCCAGTTCCAGATCTGGTAATATCACACCCTAGCCCCTGCCAGATCTCTGCACACACAAGTGCGTCTGCTTTGTTCCTGACCCTGAGTCCCTGTAGCAAGGACATTCTGAGACTACGTAGATCTCTGAAACGTCAGACTTGTCTAGTTTTGTTTTGTATAGGACCAGCTGTTATTACTTATCAGGGTTTCACTATTTCCTTCTAAAGGAAAAAAAAATCTTGAAGAGTCACATACATGCCCTGGGACTGCAGGATGGAAAGAATTAACTTCCCTACTTTTTGCTTCACAGTGAATCAGGAAGAAAAGATATTTTGATGAGAAATATTTTTCTGGTAGACATAAGGAGTTCTGATGTATCAACAAGTATAGACTTAGATCCTCTCTGTGTTGGAGACAGTCTGGATTTAACCAGGTAGTTCCCCAGATAGTTCACCCCCCAAATAAACACAGCTTTCAAATATTCACACTGATGGGCAGGATTCAGCATACCCGTGTTGAGAGCCTGTGTTGTGACAGCCCGGTGCCAGACATAAAGATGAGCAAGACCTGATCTGTGGGGAGAAGGGCACATGCACATTTCAGGTCAAAAGTTGGGAAAGAACTTGTTGTACTTCTTGTGCTCCTATCCTTATGCAGCGCTTAAAACTCACTAGTTAGATGCCAAGCATTGTTTACGTAAGGGGATAGAAAGTATGAATGTCATTGTCCCGGCAGTTGAAGAGTTTCCAGTGTGCTCTTATATTGTGCAGAAAGCACTCTGAGTACATGGAGGAGGGAAAGGTGAGTTTTGGCTAGGGCCATGCACTGGAAGTTGGCCCAGAAGAATCTGGACGGGTGGAGACACTCAGGAAGGTCACGCTACGTGAAGAAAACAGTGCCAGCAAGGAAGGACAGTGGCTACTGGTCAGATCCCTGAGAACACGAGACAAAGATGTCCAGGGCCTTAGAATTCTCAGACTGAATTCAGTCATAACACAACATCCCTTTCAAGATCCTTGCGAGAGACAAGGCCACAGCAGGAGGTTTTGGTGACAAAGTGAACGTGAAAACTGTCCAATGGCTGTTACTCTTAGGCCATTCTGAGCCAACCACAACAGCGGCCGGCCCTTTCTACCTGTGCCCGCACGCAACTGGCAAGCTCATGCCTCTGACCGATTGAATGGCAAGGGAGAGTTAATACCAGGGGAACCCTCCAAGGTCCCTCCACCCCTGTGCATCCCATGCTCAATGCAGAGCAAATCTGGCATCGTCTGGCACCCAAAGCTTTGCTCATTAGAATTACTAATCAAATGTGAGGATGGTCCTGGCGGAATTCTTTTAAAAAAATTTATTAAGGAGTTGAGTTATTGTACAATCATCAATGCATATAAAGTAACAATATGATATGCATATGTTCTTAAACCAGAATTACCCCTACATCACCCACACCCCAGTCTCTTGATTCTTCTATATTTCACCCCTACAAGCAATATAAATGCTTAGATTGTGAATTTTCTAGAATTAAATAATTGCATACACATTATTTGGATTCTCAGGGGGGTAAAGAGTAAGCTACGTTGTTGATGGTCCCCCTAGATCCTCCCTATCCTCTCACCACCCCCTCCCCCCTATACATATCTATGGTTGCCCTAGGTTATGTGTTGCTAGGTCTTTGCTGAGTCTAAGACATGGGATTCACTACACTGGTGGCTTTCTTACCATATGTCAGGCACTGTGCTGAATATAAAATATACACAAATCTCATTGGTATAGCACCATTAAGTCCCATTTTATAGGCAAGGAAAATTAGAACTTAGGAGGAACTTTACAGTTCCATCACAAGGCATCCATCCCAGGCTGGCTGGCCGGAGTTCACACTTTTGATATAATGATACAATATAATTGCAGCAAGGAAGTGAACCAAGGAAAAACACTGGAGGAAATGAACGTTCAAAGCCTGAATCCCATGAAGCAAGCTGTCAGGACATTCATTTATCCTTTCAAGTTCTTAGTACTTGAAAGTCTCCAACCTTTATTTGCTTGAGTCCTAACCAAAAGGATAGAGGGACTAACACTTTGTAGGCTAGTATAGTTGCCTGATTTTTTGTCAATTTCCAAAGTTAAGATGGACTGGCTTCCAGACCATAACCTCAAAGGCTGGCACTAACTGGATTCTAAGCCCAGAACTGAGATTAAATATACTTTGGTAGAGTTCTGCTCTATCTTATGTGGCAGTTCTGACACCTGCAGAGTGCCCTGCCCCAGTCTTCTTAGAACCAAGACATTGACTCTCCCAGCTGCTAGGAGTGTAGATTGCTGAAGACTCTGCCAAGTCCCTCTTTGGGAGTAGGACCTGCCACCAATGTTACTCATCTTCTCTGCAGGCACCCATATCTAATGACTGGCAGATTTAAAGATGCAAAAACCTACAGCGTGACTTAATGTAATTCCAGAGAGTCATTCTGGTTCAGATCTGGTGCGAATGCCTGAGAATGGTTACAGATGCTTCACATTTATAAATAACTCTCCTTGCCGATTCCTGCGTTCCTTGCTCCCTTACAGGTGTGATTCTCAAAAGCACCCCCTTCACCAAATTCTCTTTATGCAAATCATTGCTTCAGAGTCTGTTTCCAAGAAAAACCCAACCTAAACAGTTGGCATGGAAGCAGATTGTATTTTGGAGCTGGACTGCTTTACAGAGAGCTATCAGCGAGGACACTGTCATTTGTCAGTAGAGTGTGTGCTACGCAGCTACAGTTGTTAAAATCTTCATGGTTAGTGAAATGGGAAGGAATGTACAGGTCCCATAGGATTTCAGGAGTTTGAGAAGTTTTGTGGAAGTAGCTGTTGCTATGACTATGAAATCAAATGGCTCCTTGCTGGATTTTATTTATTCACTGGCACAAACAAAAAAAGGTTGAGGTGGGCTGGAGCAGTGGCTCAGCAGTTACGGCGTTTGCCTGGCTTGCGCAAGGATGCGGGTTCAAACCCCAGCACCACAAACACACCAAAGTGTTGGAGGAATGAAGTCACATGAAAAACTAAATAAAAATTGCTTCTCTCTTTCTCTCTCTCTCTCTCTCTCTCTCTCTCTCTCTCACTGTCCCTCTTCCTTTAAAAAAGATTGAGGTGATTATTCACCACTTTAAAAGGAAATGTAAAAGTCAGAAGACGTCTATTTTTTTTTTTAAGAAAGAAGGACAGTGAGAGAGTCATAGAGAGAGAAAGAGAGAGAGAATCAATTTTTAACTGAGTTTTTTCACGTGGCTTTCGTTGCTCTGACACTTAGTTGTGTAGGTGGATGCTGGGGTTTGAACCCATGTACTTGTGCATGCCAGGCAAGCACTGTCACCATCGAGCCACCACGCCAGCCCAGAAGACCTCTATTTTAACACAGAAGAGACTATTTCTTGCTAAAAGGCAAACACAAACAACAAACAAACAAACACTGAGTTCTAGGTTTTTATAAGCATGATATTGTTTCAGGGAGGGATGAGCCTGGGCAGGACTGCTACACCAGAGTCAGGCTCTGATGGGGAAGAAATGGAGACTGAGATGGGCTGGGGGCACCTGGATTGAAGTACTTGAAAATATCAAATGCTTAAGATTCCCCTGAACTCCCGGAGCTCTTTTCTCCCAACTAGCGGCTAAAGTTCCCCATGCTTACAGGTGAAGACCACATGTGATCACTACTGAGCATCTCCCTCTGTCCGCCACTCTGATAAAGAGGGAGAAGGCACAGCATAACCCAGCCAGGGAACTGCTGATTGGCGAAGGGAGGAAAAGGTCTATCAATGGAAGGAACTGGTCAATATGCACTGACCAGAGCTGGGAATGTTTATATGAGAGTGCACACTGAGAGTGAAAGAGCAGGGAGTGGGACACAAAGTTGGTTAAGAATTCAACTTTTTTGGGGGGCGGGGGTACCAGGGATTGAACTCAGGGGTGCTTAACCACTGAACCACATCCCCAGCCCCTTTTGTTTTGTATTTTGGGATAGGGTCTTGCAAAGTTGCTTAGGGCCTTGTTAAGTTGTTGAGGCTGTCTTTGAACTTATGATCCTACTGTCTCAACACCCTTACCCCGCCCAGGTGTTGGGATTATTGTTGTGCCACCATGCCTAGCTAGAATTCAACTTCTTCTTTAAAAAAAAAAAAAAAGAGAGGGAGAGAGAGAGAGAGAGAAGGAATCAATTTTATTTAGTTTTTCACATGGCTTTTGTTGCTCCACACTTCATTTTGTTTGTGGTGTTGGGGTTTGAACCTGTGTCCTCATGCATGCCAGGTAGGCACCGTAACCACCACTGCTCCAGCCCCTAGAATTCAAATTCTTAACATCATATATATGACCCTTTGCAATCCAGCTTTTTCATAGCTTGCCAACCTGAGTTTTTTTCTCCAATTTGTCCACTCTAGTCCAGCCGTACCAACCTACCTAGACTAAGCTCTTTTACTTCTCTGTAAAACCACTAATTACTTTCTGCCTGGAATGTTTTCCCTACCCCATACCCATTTTGCCCTGGCCTTAGATGCCTATAATCTATAGCCTACTTCTTTTTCAAAACTCAGACCAGCTGGGAGTTTTATCTGTTAATGGAAGTAGATATTAACTTTTTTCCTCAGTGCTGGGAATCAAACTCAAGGATTCTTGGTGTATGTAAAGCAAACACCCTCCAGAAATTAATACTTTGGGGGAAACAATTTGGCAATATTCTAAGCCTTAAAAATTTTAGTACATGTAACTCAATAATCCCACTTTTTTCACCCTAGAGGGAAAATCTGAACTAAAGGTAAAAATTGATGCACAAAAATATCCAATGTACGGCTAGGTATATAGTTCAGTGGCATAGCACTTGCTTAGCACCTGTGAGGCACTGGGTTTGATACTTATCACTACATAAAATTAAATAAATAAAATAAAGGTATTCCATCCAGCTACAACTAAAAAAAAAATCCAATGTAACCCAAACACCTGAAAATTCAGGGATATGCAAGTTACATTCATATAAAGAACTTGTATGCAGCTATTGAAACTAATATGTTAATGTTTTTAAAAGAGAGAGTGATAATCCATTTTCATTTTTTTTTAATCTGGCCTCTGTTTCTCTAACACTTAGTTGTGTACATGGTGCTGAGGTTCAAACCCCTGTCCTTGCATATACCAGGCAAGCGCTCCAAACGTTGAGCCACCACTCCAGCCCCAATCTGTTTCATTTGTAATGTAAAAATATGGTATATACTAAAGAAAGGAACAGAATATAAAATTTACTGTGTTCTAACTTTGTGATAACGTGATAGCAAAAACCATTGAAAGGAAATATGCCAAAATCTGACTGCAGCTATTGCTGAGCATGGACATTACAACTGATTTATGTTTTTATCTTTGCTTTTCTGTATTGCCCTGCCCAAATTGGCTCAGGGTACAGGCATTGCTTTCAACATTAAGAAAATGCAGTAGCGGGGCTGGAGTGGTGGCTCAGCGGTTAAGGTGCTTGCCTGGTAAATGCGAGGACGTGGTTCAAACCCCAGCACCATGTACACAAAGAAGTGTTGGAGCAACTGAGGCCACATGAAAAACTAAATAAAATTGATTTCCCTTTCTCTCTCTCTCTCACTGTCCCTCTCTCTTTAAAAACAATTGCTTCTGTCTCTGTCAGTGTTCCTCTTTCTAAAAAAAAAAAAAAGTAATAGAAGGTTTTTTGTTGTGAACATAGATTTATTTATTTTTATTAGTTCTTTTTAGTTATACATAATGCTAGGATTCCTTTTGGCATAATTATAAAAGCATGGAATATAATTTGCTCTAATTCAGTCCCCTTTCCCTCCCCTCCTTGCTTCCCCCTGCTCCTTTCCCTCTCCTCTGCTGACCTTTCTGCTATTTATAGATATTTTCTTAAATTAGTTCCTTTTGTATAAGCATAAAGGTGAGATTCGCTGTGGCGTTTTCACTCATGTACACGGGAAGGGTAGGTAGGATCCACTCTGCTCTTTTTCCGTGCTCCAGGCCCTTCCTCTACTCCACTGATCTTCCTTCTGTTTTGATGGAATCTTTACCCCATCTTTTATTCTCCTCCCCCCCCCCATTTTTCCTTATTTTGGATTAGATTCAACATATCAGAGAAAACATTCCAATTTGACTAAGAAAGTTATTATTTTTTTTTAACAGAGAGAGAGAGAAAGAATCAATTTATTTAGTTTTTCATCTGGTTTTTGTTGCTCTTGCACTTAGTTGTGTATGTGGTGCTGGGGTTTGAACCCAGGTCCTCCTGCATGCCAAGCATGTGCCACTGAGCCACTACTCCAGCACCAAGAAAGTTATTTTCTTTTTAAGACATGGGTTAATGGCTAATTTCTCCAGGGAGGGGGGGTCCTTTCCTGCCATGATGTGTAAACATATAATCATAGTCCTTACCAAACAGAATAATCTATCTGTAATCTTCACTGATTTTAAGATGGCAGGAATTTTGTTTTTTATCTTATGACTTTGGGATCTATGCATTGCCTGCCAGATAGCAGGGTTCCTAATAACTGTTTGTTTGCTTTGGGGGGAAGAAAAGTCGTTTTTGAACTTTGGATCAGAACAGTAGGTGACCTTTATTATTCAAAAACAGAAAAAACAACGGTAACAAAAAATCCTATAATTTATTTAAAAAACAAACTTTTTTTTCTTTTTCTTTTCTTTTTTTTTTCTTTTCTTTTTGCACCATACTTACTAGAGATTGAACCCAGGGCCTTGTGCATGCTAGGCAAGCACTCTACCATTAAGCTCCAGCCTGGCCCCAATACACAATTTTTGAAGAATACACTAGAGTAATAGATTTTAGTTTTGGTAAGTGAAATCTTAGGTACAATTTTAAAGAAAGTCTAGGACTCCAGACAAACGAAATAAATTTAGAGTCAAAACATGATGCATATTGTAATTAGTCTGTGAACAACAGCAGTGTGATATTAACACTAGTGTTTTCCTCAAAGTAAACTCCAAGTTTAAAGCAGTGTCCTTCCCGCTGACTCAGAAGGCTGCAGATGTGGGCTGGAGTAGTGGCTCAGCAGTATGGCACTTGCCTGGCATGTGTGAGTACACGAGTTCAATCCCCAGCACCACATACACAACTAAGTGGCAAAGCAATGAAAGCCATGTGAAAAACTAAATAAAAATTCTTTCTCCTTCTCGCTCTTTCTCTCTCTGGAAGAAGAGGAGGAGGAAGAGGATGAAGACCAGGAAAGAAAGCTGCAGGTGTTTCCCCCGCTCTCCTGTGGGGTCAGCCCCACCCAGTATTTCACAGCCACACTGTAAACAGTCGTTCCAGGCGGCTCCTGCGGGTGCTATGATGCGTGTTCCCAGCTGAAACGTGGGTCCAGTTTAGCAGTGAGGTAGTTTTTTTTTTGAGAGGACAGTGAGGGGTTGGGGATCTAGCTCAGTGGCAGAGCGCTTGCCTAGCACACGAAAGGCCCTGAGTTCGGTCCTCAGCCCTGAAAAAAAAAAAAGAGAGAGAGGAGACAGAGAGAATCAATTTTTACTGAGTTTTTCACATGGCTTTCGTTGCTCCGACACTAGTTGTGTACATGGTGCTGGGGTTTGAACCCGTGTACTCCTGCATGCTGGGCAAGCGCCCTAACCGCAGAGCCACCGCTCCAGTTCACGTAGTGTCCTCTTACAGGTGAGAATTTTTGAGCAGTCCTACGTGGACAAAGCAACGTACTTTTTCCGCTTGACATCACTACATTTTGACAAAAAGCGAGCGGCCGTTAAAATCGTATTTGGGAACCAAGTGAACAGATGCAGGGACACCCAGGTAGGGTGGATCTTTCACTGGCGTTTTCGTGGGTAACAACCTGAGGGTGCCCATCACAGTCGCCCCTCAGGATAAAAACTATTCGCATCCAGGTTGCTTTGGAACAGCTAAGTGTGTGCGGAGTGGTAGGTGGGTCAGGGTGCTCTGAAGGGTGACACTGTCACCCCAAAACGTAAGCGAACCTAAGAAATATCTGCGTAGGCTTCGAATCCTATGGACCGAGGAGTCTGGGAAGCACGAAGCAAGGCACGTGGTTCAGACAGACGCTGGTGGTGAGGAAGGAGCTCGTGGTAGGGACAGGTGGAAGCACTGGGGGTGAGGAGCAGCACGTGGCGGAGGCTCAGCACGTTAGAAGCGAGCGCCTACAGCACCGGCGGGGACGCAACACGTGGTTTAGACGCACCAGGTCAGGAGGAGCACGCACCATGTGGTGGGGACAAAGCACGTGGCCCGGGTGCAGCACGTGGCACGTGGTTAGGATGTAGGGGCGAGGGGAGGCTCAGCACGGCAGGAGGTGCTCGCAGCACGTGACATGCAGCACTTGGTTAAGACGAAGCATGTGGCGGGAGCGGGCCCAGCACAGCACGTGGGGAGGCATGCAGAGCAGGTGACAGATGCATCACGTGGTTAAGACGCAGCACCTGGTGGGAGCGGGGAGGCGCAGCACTTCCGGAGGCGAGTGCAGAACGTGATTAAGATGCAGCACGTGACATGCAGCAGGCGATTAAGATGCAGCACGTGGCGGAGGCTCAGCACGTTAGAAGCGAGCGCCTACAGCACCGGGCGGGGACGCAGCAGGTGGTTTAGACGCACCAGGTCAGGAGGAGCATGCACCACGTGGTGGGGACAAAGCACGTGGCCCGGGTGCAGCACGTGGCAGGGGGCGCAGTACGTGCTTACCATGCAGGGGGCGAGGGGAGGCGCAGCACGTGGTTAGGATGTAGGGGCGAGGGGCGGCGCAGCACGGCAGGAGGTGCTCGCAGCACGTGACATGCAGCACTTGGTTAAGACGAAGCACGTGGCGGGAGGGGGCCCAGCACAGCACGTGGGGAGGCATGCAGAGCAGGTGACAGATGCATCACGTGGTTAAGACGCAGCACCTGGTGGGAGCGGGGAGGCGCAGCACCTCAGGAGGCGAGTGCAGCACGCGATTAAGATGCAACACGTGACATGCAGCACGCGATTAAGATGCAGCACGTGGCGGGGGCGGGGAGGCGCAGTACGTCAGGAGGCGAGTGCAGCACGCGATTAAGATGCAACACGTGACATGCAGCACGCGATTAAGATGCAGCACGTGGTGGGAGCGGGGAGGCGCAGCACCTCAGGAGGCGAGTGCAGCACGCGATTAAGATGCAACACGTGACATGCAGCACGCGATTAAGATGCAGCACGTGGCGGGGGCGGGGAGGCGCAGTACGTCAGGAGGCGCGCGCAGCAGCACGTGGCGGGGACGCGCTAGTAGTTAGGACGCATCTCCGGGTGGGGGCGCAGCTCTGCCCCCAGTTCCACGCTCCGTGGGGCCCTCAGGTGCCCCGAGCCGGGGCTCTTCGCCACCTCCTGCAGCTCGGGACCGCTGTCCCCAACGCCAAGCCCGCTGCCGACCCGGCCCGCGCAGGGGCGCCCCTCGAGCCCTCGCGCCCGTTGCGGCGCAGAGCAGGAAAGGCGGCTAACGGCTGCAGCGGGCCCCGGGCTGCCGCGGGATGGCGTCGGGGTCCAGGACAGGCAGGCCTGAGGACTCGGTCCGAAACATCAGCCCCGGCAGGCGCAGCGAGAAGGCTGCCTGCGCGTCGCCCGGGGCCACGGTGGCCGCCACTCTGAAGGGCGCCGCGTCCCTGGTGCGGTCGGTGGTGGCCTCTCCCCGTCCTGTGAAGGGCAAGGCCACGCGGGAGGCGGCCCGACGGCGGCTGCACCTCCCGCCCGCGACGCAGGCCGAGGCCGAAGCCCCGGCTGCCGAGGAGGAGGAGGAGGAAGAGGAGGAGGAAGAGGAGCCCCTTCTGCCCTCGCCCGAGGAGGACGCGGAGGAGGCGCAGCCGCTGCCCGCCCTGTGCGCGTCCCCTATGCGGGGCATGTGGCGCGACGAGAAGGTGGCGCTGTACTGCGACCAGGTGCTGCTGGGCTGCAAGGTGAGGGCCGGGCGAGCGCCGTCGGGCGACGCGGGGCCCCGGACCACCGAGCCAGCCTGGGCTTCGGCGTTCACGGCGCTGCCGCCCCCCAGACCTCCCCGACCTCCCCGACCCGGAAACGCGCTGCGAGAGCGCCTGCCACGCACAAGCTGCTATTTAAGAGAGAAAATCAACTTTATTTATTACTTTCATTTGGCTTTGTTTCTCCGACACTTAGTTGTGCATGCAGTGCTGGCGTTGGCCCCGGGCCCTCTTTCACCTTCGGCTGACAGTAGATGAGTGCCCCACGGTAGAGGTGAGGTTATCGAGGACTCAGCTGCTACGCTGAACACCAACGATGTTCTTCTTAAGAGAGGTTCTCTGCAGCGTAGGATATGGAATGAGGTTTTGTACATAAAATGCCTGTCACCACCAAGCTGAGCAAAAATTGTATGCATTTAACTTTTTTTGAGTTGTAGCAGCAGAATTGAATGCAAATGTGTTCACTGCAGTGATATAAAAAAATTAAAGACACAAATTTCCAACTAGAGGTGCAATAATGAATTTACAGTGGCTTCATAGAATGGAAAATCATGCAGCCATAAAAAGCTGTTTTCAAGAACTGTAGATTGAATTACTACTTTAAAAAAACGGGATGAGGGCTGGAGCGGTGGCTCAGCGGTTTCGGCGCTTGCCTGGCAAGCACTAGGACCCGGGTTCAAACCCCAGCACCACGTACACAGCTGAGTGTTGGAGCAACTAAGGCCATGTGAAAACTAAATAAAGCTGTTTAAAAAAAATAAAAATAAATGGGATGAAAGAAAATAATATGTATGTATGGATAGATATATGCATAGAAAAATACTGAAAGAAATACAGTAAAATATTGACAGCAGTAATCTTTGGTGCCAGGATTAGGGATGATTTTTTTCTTTACTTTTTTTTTATTTTTCCAGAAGGTTTATCATAGTTTATAATGAGAAGATTTATTTATTGTTTATTTATAATGGTGATTAGACCCAGGGGCACTTAACCAATGAGCCACATCTCCAGCCCTTTTTTTTTTTTGATTTTGAGAACAAGGTCTTGATAAGTTGCATAGGGCCTGGCTAAATTGTTGAGGCTGGCACTGAAACTTGGGATCCTCCTCCCCAGCCCCTGGAATTACAGACATGTGCCACTGTGCCCAGCAGAAAATTTTATTTTTCTTTCTCTTTTTTTCTTTTTTTAAAGAGAGAAGGACAGTGAGGAGAGAGACAATTTTCTTTATTGTTTTTCACATGGATTTTGTTACTCTGACACTTAGTTGTGTACGTGGGTGCTAGGGTTTGAATCCATGTACTTGTGCATGCAGCACAGTAAGGGCAGAGGCACCGCTTAAGCCCCAGAAAATTTTGTTTTTATCATGGTGAAACTAGAACTGTGTAAATGACCAATTTACATCTGATGCTGAGGGTTGAAGAAGGCCAGGCAATGGAAAAATATTTACATAAATTGTACCATTAATCAGACAGTCTATTGACTGAATTTTATATTAGCTTAAGTTATCACACTTGAAGGAGCTGAATTGCAGTTAAGAAAATCAAATGGACATTTATTGAGTGCTTCATGCTCATTTGTTTTATAAAATGGAGTGCTGTTCAAAAACATTTTTTTAGAGAAAGAAAAATTTTTTAGGAAGAGAACTTTTTAAAGAAAGAATCAATTTAGTTCGTTTTTCCATGTGACTTGTTGTTCAGACACTTTGTTGTGTATGTGGTGCTGGGGTTTGGATTCGCATCCTCGCTCATGCTACGCAGGCGGCATAACTGCTGAGCCACTGCTCCAGCGCCGAGAATCAACTTTTTAATTTATTTTCTCATCTGCCTTTGTTTCTCAGACACTTAGTTGTATATGTGGTGCTGGAGTTTGAACCTGGGTCTTTTTTTTTTGCCTTTTTTTTATTTGTTGAATATGGACTTAAAATTAGGAGGGAATCATTATCAAACAATCAAGAACAAATGTATATTCACATAGCAAGCCAAGGCTGATGCCATTCCATGGTTTCCCCTCTTGGGTTCCCCTGGTTCCATATTTGCCCCTATTAATCTCCTGTGTTTCCCTCGGAGTTGATTCCCCATACTCACTCCCATTCCCTCTCCCCCTCTCTGCCCCTCTCCCCATGTCACCCAGCATCCTAGGCCAGGTTCCTCCTGTTTGGGTAAAAATTCATACATGTTGAGGTTATTGTTAGCTTAGCCATCTTATCATACTGTATCCAGTTGTATTTTAGCGTCCACAAATGAGGGAAAACATTTGGCCCTTGAGTCTCTGAGTTTGGGATGTTTCACTTAGCATAATTTTTTCCATCTCCATCCATTTGGCTGCAGATGCCATAATATCGTTTTCTCTAATAGCTGAGTAGAATTCAATTGCATATATGTACCAAAGTTTTTGAATCCACTCGTTGAGTGAGGGGCATTTGGGTTGGTTCCATAACCTAGATATCATAAACTGAGCTGCTATTAAACATTGATAAACTTGATCTCTATAATGTGCCGATTTGAACTCTTTTGGGAAAATACCCAGGAGTGGTACAGCTGGGTCATAAGGCAGTTCCAGCCCTAACTTTTTCAGGCGTCTCCACACTGCTTTCCAGATGACTCAACCAGTCTGCAGTCCCACCAGCAGTGTGACAGTGTTCCTCTTTTCCCACAGCCCCTCCAGCATCTGCCATTGTTCGTTTTCTTCATTTTTGCTACTCTGACTAGAGTGAGGTGGAGTCTCAGTGAAGTTTTGATTTGCATTTCTCTCAATGCTAGTGATGTAGAGCATTTTCTCATATATGTTTATGGGCTTTTTGGACTTCCTTCACTGAGAAGTTTCTTTTTAGTTCTGTAGACCATTTATTGGTTGGAATATTTGTGATTTTTGAGTTCTTTGTATATTCTGGATACCAGCCCTCTGTCCAAGGTGTAGCAGGCAAAGATTTTTTCCCATTCTGTAGGTTCTCTCTTGACACTCTTGACTAAATCTTTAGCTGTGCAAAAGCTTTTTAGTTTAATTGCATCCCATTCATTTATTCTTGACTTTACTGCTTGGGCCATGGGAGTCCTTTAAGGAAGGCGCTGCCAACCCCTATGTCATGTAGTGTTGATCCTACTTCTTTTTCAAGCAGTTGTAAAGTTGCTGATTTAATATCCAGATCTTTGAACCATTTTGATTTATTTTTTGTGTAGGGTGAAAGGTAAGGATCCAATTTCAGTTGTCTACATATGGCTGTCCAATTTGTCCCAACACCATAGTTGAACAGGCTATCTTTCTTCCACACCACACTTTTGTCCCCTTTATCAAATATCAGATAGTTAAAGATATGGGGGCTCATCTCAGAATCCTCTGTTCTATTCCATTGGTCTTCAGTTCTGTTTTGATACCAATACCATGCTGGTTTTGTTCCTGTAGTGCTGTAGTATAATTTCAGGTCAGGAATTGAGATACCACCTGCTTCCTCCTCCTTGCTTAGTGTTTTGGCTATTCTGGGTCGTCTGTTACTCCACACGAACTTGAGACTTGCTTCTCTGTATCCATGAAGAATGGTATTGGTATCTTGATGTGAACCCAGGTCCTTGTGCATGCCACGCAAGCGCTCTACGGCGGAGCCACCCCTCCAGGCCTGCTGTTTTAAGTTTTTATGAATTAAATATGTTCTGCTTATTTTGGAAGGGGCACAAGGACTGGGGACTGAATCCAGGAGGGGTGTTTTAACACTGAGCTACATCCTCTGTCATTTTTATTTTTTATTTAGAGACAGGATATTGCTAAGTTGTAAACTGACCTTGAATCTTCCTGCCTCAGCCTCTTGAGTGGTTGGGGTTATGGGTGTGCACCACCATGCCCAGCTCTGAATATGTTTTAAATATTCAAGTCAGAAAAAATAATTGCTATGTTTTAAAATGTAATTACTATGTCTTAATATGTGTAATTGTGTTCCTTCTACTCAGGATTAATAAATTACTTGATGACACAAATAATAAGGTAGATAGCTCATTTCTGTATTACTGTGCCTAGAGAATAGATCACTTTTACATTTATTTTAATTTTTTAAGGTTTATGATATTTCTGTTTGATATAGTTGCAGAAAAGATCTGAATTTTCCATATTTTTCAG
The DNA here is from genome assembly GCA_004027875.1 of Aplodontia rufa. Lineage (NCBI taxonomy): Eukaryota > Metazoa > Chordata > Mammalia > Rodentia > Aplodontiidae > Aplodontia > Aplodontia rufa. The sequence continues at coordinate 69,789 of PVKS010001979.1, forward strand.
TTTAGGTGATGTTGGTTCCATTTTAAGTAGAAATCAGTAAAAGTATTTGTTATAAGCTTGTAATTTCATATATTTATGCTTATATTTTTTTCTTTTGTTAGGCAGAAGATGCTGATGAGGCTATGAGTAAATACTTATCAGAAAAATTAAAAATAAAAGACAAATGGCTTGGAGTCTGGAAGACTAATCCTGAGTTATTCTTTGTGAAATATGAAGAAGCTTCTATTCCTTTTGTTGGTATACTGGTGGAGGTAAATAAGTTTGCTTAGTCTTTGTTCTTTGAATGAAAGTATTCATGCTTTTAAAGCTGAAATAAGACTGTTAATTTGGGAGTTTGAGACTTATACAAGTATCAGACAAAAGTTTACTTCCCTTGTAAGTTTCTAAGCAAATTAATAGTAAAAAGAAGATAAGGGTGAATATTACCACACATTTCCTTGTAAACAGTTATAATTAAATGAAATCTAGTAGTATTGGATAATGTTTTTTAGCCTAGTTGCAAATGCTCCAATGTAAAAATAGCAAAAGTAATCTTGAAAATGTGGTAATGCAGCTGTTAACAAACTTGGCCTATTATTGCCCTTTATTCTTCATCTACTGAACTGTGAGGTTTAGCTAGTTCAGAGGAAGAAAGAAAAAGCGTTCAAAAAATTGTTGGCAAAGTTTAAATTATGGAAACAGCCTAGGTGCCTATCCGTGGATGAATGGATAAAGAAACTGTGGTGTGTGTGCACAATGGAGTGTTTCTGTTTCTGTTTTTGTTTTTGTTTTAAAGAGAAAAGGAGGGCTGAAGTGGTGGCTCAGCAGTTTTGGCGCTTGCCTGGCATGCGTGAGGACAAGGGTTCAAACCCCAGCACCACGTACACAACGAAGTGTCGGAGCAACGAAGGTCTCATGAAAAACTGAATAAAATTGATTCTCTCTCACACACTGTCCCCCTCTCTTTAAAAAAAAATAGAGAAAGGAAGAGAATGAGAGAAAAAGAATTAATTTTATTTTTTCATCTGGCCTTTGTTTCTCCAACACTTAGTTATGTATATGGTGCTGGGATTCGAACCCGGGTCCTTGCACATGCCAGGCAGATGTTCCAGCTGTTGAGCCACCGCTCCAACCCCCTTAATGGAGTTTTATTCAGCCATAAAGAAGAATGAAACTGTCATTTCAATGAACCAAGGGAAGGAAAAGGGGAGGTACTGTGGAACAAAATTGACCAAATTATATTGTTACATCTTGTGACTGTAAGAATATGTAACAGTGAATCCCACTATTATGTGTGTAATTATGATGCACCAATAAAAAACCCAAAATAACAAAAAATTACTGGCAAAATTTGAGATTTTTTTCCTTTGAAAATTACCTTTTTAGTAATAATCAATATCCAAGCTGTCCTCTAAGATTCTGCTTTGTTAGATATATAAGCTAAATATTGTGCCATATTTTATCATAAGTTTGATTATCTTGAAGGTCAAATATCTTTGTTTAGGAATTAGTATTTGTAATTACAACTGGTACCCCTGCTCCAGGTAGATAGTTCAAATCTATAGTTGGGATAACAAGCAAAACTTTGAAACTCATTATATCAGATGCTACTTGAAAATGTTTTAACAATATGTGCTCTACGGAAAAGTTGCTAGTGTCAGTTTTGCATATAAAGAATGGCATATGGGGCTGGAACAGTGGCTCAGTGTTTACAGCGCTTGCCTGGCATGTATGAGTACGCAGGTTTGATTCCCAGCACCACATGTACAATGATGTGCTGGAGCAAGGACGGCCATGTTAAAAATTAAATAAAATTGATGCTCTCTTTCTCTCTCTCTCTCTCACTGGCCCTCTCTCTTTAAAAAAAAAAAAAAAAAAAGTTGGGCTGGAGCGGTGGCTCAGCAGTTTTGGCGCTTGCCTGGCAAGCATGAGGACCCGGGTTCAAACCCCAGCACCACATACACAACTGAGTGTTGGAGCAACTAAGGCCATGTGAAAAACTAAATAAAGTTGTTTCTCTCTTTTAAAAAAAAAAGTTTAATAAGTTCCATACCAAATAAATTATTTTCTCTCCTCAAGGTAGAATATTATGTTGTCATACAATGTGTGTTGAAACTGGGTGAGAGATGGGTACCTATAGTATCAGCACTGGGGAGGCCGAGTTGGGAGAACCCCTTGAGTCCAGGAGTTACCAGCCTGGCAGCATATCAAGGCCCCCATCCCCAACAAAGAAAAATCAATTTATATTAGCAAAATAACTTTTGGGGACTTAGAAAGAGCATAAGGGGGTCTGGGAATGTAGCTCAATGGTAGAGTGTTTGTTTGCCTTGCATATTCAAGGGCCTGGGTTAGGTCCCAAGCACCACCAAACAAAATGGTTATCCCAGGTGGTGGAGTTATAGCTGATATTAAAATTTTACAAATAGCATATACTATTCACCATCAGTAATCTTTATTTTTACAGAGAGAAAGAGAGAATCAGTTTTATTTAGTTTTTCATGTGGCCTTTGTTGCTCTGCCACTTCATTGTGTACGTGGTGCCGGAATTCCAACTCACATCCTCGCGCATGCCAGGCAAGCATTGTAACCATTGGGCCACCTCTCCAGCCCCAGTAACCTTTTTTTAGATACCTACTCTCCCATCCCCAAATTTTTGTCACCATGCTTCAACATTTTGTTTATATTCCTTGATGAGGCACAGACCATCTTTGGTACGGAGATGTGTAATGGAACTCTTTGTGGGTGCTGGAAGCAGGTTATTTTCCTGATTCTACTCTTATCAGAGTTCTGAGGGGAGAGGGGGCCACTTGAGCTGTCTCCACATACATATTTTGCAGCATGGTTATTTCTGTGCTCCCAACTTCAGTAGTGGACCCTGTGCCCTTTTTTTTTTTTTTTTCTGTATTAGGGATTGAAGCCAGGAGCACTCTGCTACCCTCAGAAATTTTTGTTTTAATTTTGAAACAAGCTTTCATTGTGTTGCCCGGGCTGGCCTTGAACTTGGGATCCTCCTGCCTTAGCCTCTGGAGAAACTGGGATTACAGGTGTGGCCACCATACTCTGCTTTTAAAGCTTGTTCTCGCTATGCATGTTGTTCAGCTATCCATGTATCCTTTCTTTTTTTTTAAAGAGAGGGAGAGAAAAAGAATCAATTTTATATATTTTTTCATCTGGCCTTTTTCTCTCCAACACTTAGTTGTGTATGTGGTGCTGGGATTCAAACCCAGGTCCTTGTGCATGCCAGGCAAGTGCCGTAACTGCTAAGCAGCCCCCTAACTTACTTTTGAAAAAAATACAAGACATTTACATTCACAGTTTCAATTACTTAATTCATGAAGTCAGCAGAATAGGATCCATGGCCAAAACGGGAGAATAAACTACTTGGAACTCTTATCTTCCCCCAGCTGCTACCTGTCTCTCTCCTTTACTTCACTGTAAAGGCAACCAAAATATATTAAATGTTCCACTTCCTTGCCCTTTATCCATATTCATTGGTTGAGAAGTGTTTTCTGAGTTTTATCAAAGTTAAACATGCACATGTTTATGGAGTCAAATAGAGTTACAACTTTCGTTATGAAAAGCTAGGGTCACCCTATCTATCCCTCGCTGCCTTTCTCCTATTTCTTAGGTAGAACCAATTTTAATCAGTTTAATTAATTGTAATTGTAGTAATTTCCTATCTGCAAGTAGCATGCTTATATTGTACTTCTTGATTTCTCTATCTGTTGTCTGACCTACAGGTTCCCACTGCAGGAAATCGGGATTTAGCTTTTTTATGCAGACTATGGCTACCATGATTTGATTAGATAATGACCATTCATCATATTATGACTATTTAAATCCTTCACAGATACATTATGGAGTACACAATTATGTAGTATGCTATGATTATTTTCTTATTGGTGCATTATAGTTGTACATAATGGTAGGTCACTTACTAGATACTTTAAAACATTTTAGAGTCAGAAATAACTTTTCTTTCATTGTGTTAAGCCTTCCTTGTATTTCTTGCTAGTTTTTCCCAAAACTCTTCCCCAGTTATGTAAGTCTTCTCAACATGTTGAAACATAACTGGTTTTGTCTTCTTGAAGAGAGAGTTCTTGCATTCTTATGACTTACAGCCTGGGCTGGTGACCTGCGGACCTGCTGGGTAGTGTTCCTGCTGGGTGGTCCTGGGAGTTCCTTTCACCATTCTCCTTTGGTGAAAGGTTGAGGTTATGACCTATTCCCCAGATTTCCTGTCTTCTTTTTTTCTTTGTTTATTCTCTCATTTTGGCCCTGGACCTTATTCTGCTGACTCCATGAGTTAAGGGTACAAGGAAGATAAAATCATTTGCTTCATATGTGCCTAAAAATATCTTTATGGTAACTTCATATGAATTTGATAGATTGGTTATATGAATTCTGGGTTTGATTTTGTGCTCAGAATTTTGTGCTCAGAATGTTATCCATTGTCCTCAAGCTTCCAGTGTTTCCAGTTGAGAAGCCAATGTCATTAGTCCTTTGCCTAATGCTTATATGTTTTTCCTTCTGAAAATTCATAGGGTCTTTTCTTTGTCCCTAGAGTCTTCGACCAAATTAAGGACAAAAAGAATGGGAAAGGAGACAGGGGCAACAAGATGTAGAAAATATGAAGTAAATAAACAGCAGCCTTAATAGAACTAAGAAAGTTGAATTGTGATGGGGTGTAGCTCAGTGGTAGAGCACTTACCTAGCAGACACAAGGCCCTGGGTTCAAACCCTATACAACTCTCTCTCTCTCTCTCTCTCTCTCTCTCTCTCTCTCACACACACACACACACACACACACAGAGCATCTTATTTACATTTCATCATCCCCAAAGGCTCATGAATTTGGCTGCACTTAACTCTGGAAGTGGGGTTGAAGATGGAGTTAAGAAAGAATTGCTTGAAAGGCTACTTAAGAAACAGGGACTTCTAGAAAGGAAGAGACAAGATTTTTTCCTGTTCCTCCACTAAGTACAACTTCATACATACTATATTACATGTATGAAGCAAACAGAAGAATAGTTATCTAGGGACCTTGTGAGTCCCAGGGTTTCCTTTTGGCTTCATGTATCTTTGTACTGCAGGAGTGACAACCTGGAAATACTAACAGTTGTAGACAAAAGGAAAAGAATGAATAAACACAGGAAACAATGAAAAAAATAGAAATTGCCAAATCTGAGCATCAGAGAGAAAATAGACTGAAAAAAAAAATAGAACAGAATCCTTGGGGACACAATAGACTAAAGACAACAGATATGTCTTTAGCATCCAGAGGAAAATGAAATAGGGGTGGGGAGATGGAAAAAAAATTCCAAGCAACAGAGGCTGAAAATTCCCCTGTTTGGCAAAAGACATAAATCATAAATCTCCAGATCAAGAAACCAGCTTGCGGGGCTGGAATGGTCGTTCAGTGGTTGGAGCACTTGCCTGGCATGCATGAGGACCCAGGTTCAAACCCCAGCATTGCATACACAACTAAGTGTCGGAGAAACAGAAGAAACCAGCTTGAGACGCATGGTCTAGGAGTGCCCACTGAGAGGAGGATTCACAGGCACTGAATATTGGAATCACCTACCTTCTGCCTCAGCGGTCTGCTGGAACACTGGTAGCTAGGCAGATCCCTCCAGGCATGAGGTCAGGAAGATTTTGTATGATCAGATCAAAAGAAAAGATTTAATGATGCTGATTATGGCATTCTCTTGGGAAGACCATCCTGCAATGGGCTTGTTTTACCTATAAGCGCGAACCTTCTAGTTATGTTTTTAGTGCTCTGCTCTTAAATATGAGCAACATACTTGAGCCATCGGATACTTGAGGAAATGTTTATGTTGGCCAAAACCAGCATAAAAGGATACATTTGGAAGAAGAGATGATAGAGGAAAAAACTATTTAAAAACTGTAATAATCTTATAAAGAAAAGGTAAGGGGCTGGAGCGGTGGCACAGTGATTTTGGTGCTTGCCTCGCACGTGCAGGAACGTGAGTTCAAACCTCAGCACCATGTACACAACAAAATATCAGCAATGAAGGCCACATGAAACAACTAAAAATTCTCTCTCTCCCTTCCTCCCTCCTCCTCCTCTCTCTCTCTCCCCCTCCTCCCCTCCCTCTTTCTTATTCTTTAAAAGAAAAGATAAGGTGCACACCATAATCCCTGCAACTCAGGAGGCTGAGACACGAGGATCTCAAGTTCAAGGCCAGTTTGGGCAATTTAGTGAGAACCTGTGTCAAAATCTTAAAAATTGAAAAGGTCTAGCATTCATGAAGCTCTGGGTTCAGTTCCCAGCACTACTAAGAAATGAAAAGAACAAGAAAGGAATGAGCTCCTAAGTATTCAGCACATAGTAAAATTTGAGAATGCTAGAGACAAAGAGAAGAGTCCAATAAAATAGATTCTCATAAAGAATCAAGAGGCAGAATGCCGCTAGTCAGGGTGACACATTCCTGTCATCCCAGAAGCTTGAGAGGCTGAGAAAAGAGGATCACACGTTCAAAGCCAGCCTCAGAAGCTTAGTGAGGCCCTAAGGAACTTAGATCCTATCTCAAAATTTTAAAAAATTAAAAAGGGAGGGGAGCTGGGGGTGTGAGTCAGTGGTTAGATTAAGTGCTCCTGGGTTCACTTCCCAATGGAAAAAATTACATCTCTTGTGTTTAAGAAATGGAGTTTGAAAAACTTATTTAATATTTATTTACAATTATACGTTGTTAGAGTCATAAAAAATTTTAAAAACTTTGTAATTTGCTCAGATATGAGAAAGACATCATTGTAGTTTACTTACATTTGGAATTACACATTTTATAATATTTATCTTAGGTAACTTGTAAGCCACAACAAAACTCATCATCTTGTTTCAAAGTGACTGTTTCTGTGGCTGAGCCCTTTTCTTCCAACATTGCAAATATTCCACGGGATTTGGTTGATGAGATTTTGGAGGAACTGGAGCATAGTGTGCCTCTCTTGGAAGTGTATCCTGTTGAAGGACAAGATGCAGATATACAAGATGTTGCTCTGGCCTTAGAAGTTGTAAGGTAATAGGGCTTTGTCCTGCTAAAAGTTAAAATTTGGATGTTCAGCAATTCATTTAATGCGTAAGCTTTGCTCATGTAAGCACTTCATAAATATTTATTGATTTATTTTTTACTGATTACTGGATTAAATTTCTCCTTTTAATAAAACCAGTCTCCTGCCCTGCATGGTGGCGCATGCATGTAATCCCAGTGACTTGGGAGGCGGAGGCAGGAGGATCCCAAGTTCAAAGCCAGCCTTAGCAACTTGGCCAGGCCCTAAGCAAGTTAGTGAGACTCTGTCTCAAAATAAAAAATGAAAAGGGCTGGAGATGTGGCTCAGTGGTTAAGCCCCTGTGGGATCAATTCCCGATACAAGAACAACAACAAAATCTCCCTATGTTGCCCAGCCTGGTCTGAATGCCTCCCACCTCAGCCTCCTAGAGTGCTATGACTATGAGCATGTGTCACCTCACCAGGCTGTCAGTCCATTTTTAATTAATATATAATGTATTTGTGACTCTTTTAGGTACAACATTTCTTTACAGAAGTAGTATACATGAATAATGAAAAGCTTCTATTTTTAAAAAATTTGCATTTTAGAAAAATTGAATTTAAAAGAATTTTAGAACTTTGTACTAATATGTGAGCATCTTAAATGTTCGATTTCACTGTTTGCATGTAAGGACATTAGAAATACTAGATGTCATCATCCATATTATGATTGCTTTTTATAAGTTTATGGATAGGGAAAGCTGTCCATAAACAGAAATGCAGAATAATTTTGGCATGTTTTTGTTTTTCCAGTGTTTCCCCTCAAATTTTGTTAGATCTTACATATCATTTCTTTGTTGAACAAAATCATAGTAAAAAAATTATGAAATTTTAAAAGCTGAATTTTATAATTCTGCTTCCAGAAACATTACCTTCTTATCTGCAGCAATTTAAAATAGAATCCAGATCATCTGATATTTAAAGTTTTGTATTATTAGTTCACTGGAAGTCATTTAAAGTATTTTTCATAAGGATTGAGATTGATGCAGAGAATTTGACATCAGAATATTTTAAAATTCTAAACATGGTGGTTGGTTTTGATTACTGTCATCTTAATTTGATTTATTGTAGGTTTTTTTATGATGTTCTTTGGAGAGACTGGGATGATGAAGAAAGTTGTGAGAATTATACAGCTCTTATTGAAGAAAGAATTAACTTGTAAGTATAGTTTGGAAAATTATTGGCACATATAAATGAGAAACATTATAACTGTATTGATACTTTTTAGGTGGTGTGACATACAGGACGGAACAATACCTGGCCCGATTGCCCAGCGTTTTAAAAAAACTTTGGAGAAATACAAAAACAAGCGTGTTGAGCTCATCGAGTATCAGAGCAATATTAAAGAAGATCCATCTGCAGCAGAGGCCGTTGAATGTTGGAAAAAATACTATGAGATAGTAATGCTCTGTGGATTATTGAAAATGTGGGAAGATTTACGCCTTCGGTAATAATTGGTTTTATTTTAAGTAGAAATAAAAGATTGGTCATTTTTTATAATAGTACTTGTCATAGATTGGCTTGATTAAAATAGATTATGAAAATAGATGTCTAATTCATGACTTAAGCACAAGGTGTAACTGTAAGTATTGGAAAATTATTTTTATGCTGTGAAATTCACTTGTCTTATTTTTAAGCCAAAAAAGAAAAAGTCCTGTAATTTGGCCCTTTGCATTTCTTTCCTGTACCTTTTTGGCTGTGGCTTCCCTAAAGCATAAGAACGGCGAGGTGGATTGGTTCTACGTGTGATAGGAGAGGTGGATGAGAGAACTGATTAACTTGGCTGCCTCATAATTTCAGCTTCTCTAACCAGCTAAGTTGTTTTTGATGATAAACCCATGTATGTCTACTCAGCATCGTTCTCCAGATTACTTAAAATACTTTTGCTCTGCTGTGCAATGAAGACATTAGATATTTCTTTTTTTGTTTTATAAATGAAAAAACAGTCTTGCTCATGGTAAAAAAAAACATGATGGAAAATGTTGAATGCAGCTAAGAGATGATTTCATAGTTAAATTGTGTAACCTCTTTTCTGTGCTAACCTTAACTTATTTCTTCCCCTTAGGAATTCTGAGACATTTTTAACCTGTCATACAATTTAACTATTGGCTTAAATCTTTTTTGTATTTTCCTCCAAATTTGATCTCTCTTTTTTTTTTTTTTTTGTATTAGAGATTGAACTCGTGGGTGCTTAACTACTGAGCAACATCCCCAGTTCTTTTTTTTTATTTTTAATGTTTTATTTTGAAACAGGGTCTTACAAAATTGTTTAGAGCCTTGTTGATCGTCCTGCCTCAGCCTTCCAGGTTGCTGGGATTATAGGCATGTGCCACTGCATTCTGCTGATTTTTTTTTCTATCATTAAGCATTCCTTTTTAGTACCTATGTTTGGTATTTCTTTGTTATTCCTGTGACATACCATGGGACTACTTTGGAAAACCAATATAGATGAGATTTCTTAAATCCACTTACCTAGAAATCTATAAATAAATTTAGCGGAAGTTGAATTTGAATATGAATTAGTATCACTAGACTTTAGATGGCATTAAGAATTCTCTCATCTCAAAGATTAAAATCATAGTCTGGTTCCAGGAAAAAAATAAGTGGGTTGGGCCTCTTTTTCGTGGTGCCTTGTAGGCGATCAGCTATACCAAGAAGAAGCTGAATATTTCCTTTCCAGCCACTGGCTGCCAGAAACTCATTGAAGTGGACGATGAATGCAAACTTCATACTTTCTATGAGACGCATGTGGCCACTGAAGTAGCTGCTGATGCTCTGGGTGAAGAAAGGAAGGGTTATGTGGTCTGAATCAGTGGTGGGGATGACAAGATTTCCCTGTGAAGTAAGGTGTCTTGACCTATGGCCGTGTTTGCCTGCTGTTGAGTAAGGGACATTCCTGTTACAGACCAAGGAGAACTGGAGAGAGAAAGCGCAAATCTGTCGGTGGGGGGGGGTTGTATTGTGGATGCCGATCTGAGCGTTCTCAACTTGGTTAATGTAAAAAAAGGAGAGGACACTGGACTTACGGATACTACTGTCCTCATCACCTAGGACCTAAAAGAGCTAGTAGAATCTGCAAACTTTTCAATCTCTCTAAAAAAGATGTTGTCTGCCAATATGTTGTCAGAAAATCTTAAGGGTAAGGGAAGAAGGTACAAAACCCGGGACCAAAGCCCCAAAGATTCAGCGTCTAGTTACCCCACGCGCCCTGCAGCACAAGTGTCGACGCATTGCTCTGAAGAAACAGCATACTAAGAAGAATAAGGAAGAGGCTCCAGAATATGCCAAACTTTTGGCCAGGAGAATGAAAAAAGCCGAAGAAAAATGCCAGGAACAAATCACCAAGAGACGCAGGCTGTCCTCTCTGAGAGCTTCTCATTCTGAGTCCAGTCAAAAATAAGAATTTTTAAGAATGACAAATAAGATCAGACCTTCCTCCAAAATAAATAAATAGATAAATAAGTGGGTTGGTCAAACCCTGCTACTTAGATAGCAGTTATAAAATCTGGACAAAACATATCATAAGTATCTGACTCTTTGGAGGAACTATAAAGTGATAAAGGCAACAACGAGAAAGTATATCCTTGAAATGGCTTATCTTCAAAATGGGTCAGAAATAGAAATTTGTGGTTTTCTGGCCTGAGGGTGATCTCAGATTCCCCTAACTTAGTTTTTCAAGGTGATCAAGAACAGAGTTCAGGCTCTCAGCCTCTGCACCACGAGAGCCAAGTGGAGGAAGAAGTGAATGAGCAGGCTGAAGCCCAAAAGAAAAAAGATGAGGCAGAGGTCCAAGTAAATCAGCCTGTGCACCGTGGAGGCCACAGGAGTGGAAACGAGGATGCCAGAGGCTGGGGACATTGGTCCAAGTTGTTAGACTGCCTGCTACTGTCCGGATTTTGTCTCCGTGGATCCAGAACTGGCATTAGCATCCTGTTGCCAGACCACCAGTGACAGAAGACCTTGCTCGTCACAGTCCCTGCTGGTCCTTTGCCCAGGACCTTTTGCATTCTGGACTAATCCATTTCTCAACTATGGCCACTCAGTTGTATGCACAACAAATCATCTCTTCTGCTGCTTTAGCCGAATTTAAAGAAAGAAGAAAAACCAAGTTGAGGACTGGCAGAGTGACAGGAAGATGGATGAGGATATCCTGAAAGTAAGAGAGACCTGCAGAAAGTTGGGTCCCAAAATAAATTCCACAGAGAGCCTTGACTGGGAGAGGAAGGGGTCAGGAACCATCCAGAAGAAGGAACAGCTGGAAGCTGAGAGGTCAGCTGCTGTGTACCTCAAGGAAATGGGTGGCAGGCAGTGAATTTCCTTCTAGAATACAGAAGTGACAGTCCTCAGAAAAAGGTACTTGACAACCTTTCATGATAAAAAAAAAAAAAAACTTCCAAAAAACTTGGAGTGGGAGGGATTTTCCTTATTCTCTTGAAGACCATCCATGTTTATGGCAAAACAAAGGATGCCCCCCCACCCCGCGCTCATCAGGAACAAGACAAGGATGTCCACTCCTGCCATTTCTGTTCCAATTGTATTGGAGGTTCCAGCCAGAACAATTAGGCAAGAAAGCAAGATAGGATGTGTCCAGATTGGAAAGGAGGAAGTAAAATTAGCTTTATTCACAAATGACAAGAGCTTGTATGTAGAAATCCTACCATGAAATGCTATTCCTTGATATAAAGAAACAAATTGCTGATGCACACAATCATGTGGGTATTGTTAAAAACAGGCTGAGACAGAGGAGGGAGCCAGACGAGAGAGCATATGGTATATTATTTCATTTACAAATTCCAGGAAAGGTGTGGAGTAACAGGAATTCTCGGTCACTGCTGGTAGAAATGCAGAATGGTCTAGTCATTTTGGAAGACAGTTTTGAAATTCCTTATCAAACTAAATGTGTTCTCACCGTATGATCCCGCAGTCGTGTTCCTTGGTATTTACCCATGTGAACTGAAAACTAACTTCTGCACAGAAAAGTGCATGTGGATTTTTTTTTAAAGTCAGAGGGACAGAGAGAGAGAGAGAGAGAATTTTTATTTAGTTTTTCATGTGGCCTTCATTGCTCCGAGACTTCATTGTGTACATAGTGCTGGGGTTTGAACTCGCATACTCGTGCATGCCAGGCAAGCCGCGTAACCACCAAGCCACTGTGCCAGCCCCTTGCACCTGGATTTCTATAGCAGCTTAATTCATAATTGCTAGAAGTCGGAGCAACGTGTTCCGTAGATGAAGGTGCAGGTCACCTGTCCTGCACCCAGACAGTTGATCGTCACCCGCACTGAAGAGATGTACCAAACCATGGGAAGATGGTGAGGAAGCCCATTTGCATATTATTACTAAGTGGAAGAAGCCAATACGAAGAAGTTGTATACTGTATGATCCACGTATGTGATGTTCTGGAAAAAGCAAGACTATGAAGGCAGTAAAGAGATGAGCAGTTGCCACTGGAGAGGGAGGGATGAATAAGCAGAGAACAGAATTTTTAGGACAGTGAACTTACTCTGTGTGATGCTGAAGTAGAGGCCACATGTCATTATGTGTTTGTCTAATCCTCTGGAATGGACAATACCAAGAGTCAGCCCTGATGTAAAGTGTGGACTGGGTGATAATGGTGTGTAAGCGTAGAGGCTCCTTTACGTAATCAGTGCACTCTCTGGTGCTGGAGAGTAAGAGTGGGTGGGTGGGGACACCAGGTACGTGGGCACTCTGTGTACCGTTGGCCGTGTATCTAAAACTGCACTAAGAAACAAAATCTGATCTTAAAATTCCAAGAAAGGGAAATATATTATAATGACACAAAGCAGATCGTGTTCACCTGGGAGTGGGCGTGGAGGGTTGGCTGCGAGACTGTGAGGGGACTGGCCGGTGTGATGGAAATGTTCTGAATCTTCATTGTTCTCTTTGAGTTAAATAGTGTATATACATTTGTGAAACTTCATGGAGTAGTTCACTTTAAATGAGTTATCTTGTGTGCAAATGTGCCTTAATAAATTTTTTTGAAAGGCACATGTGTACTTTTGATTTTAAAAGGATAGAACAATAAACTACTGTGGTTTCCTGAATGTTTAGGATGTTTTATGCTTGGAGCAGCTAATAATCTGGTATATGTGAAAAATATAGATTTCTTTATTTCTCAAAATCAAATCTACTTTCCCGAGTTGGCATAATGAGGGAGCTTGATTTTGAAATACTTAATGAAACTTTTTCTTTGGAGGACATTGCTAGTATGTTGTCATTCAAATGTTGATTACTTGCATAACATTGTAAAAAGAAGTTTCCTGAAATCATATGGTTCACAAAAATGTTTATTATATGAGATATAAGCTTAAATATACTGGCGCTAAAGGTACAATCCCTTAGCATCACGCAGTAACCAAAGTGCTGCAGAGAATCCAAATGATTACACCCAAGGAGGCTACTAGTCCACCATCTGTCGAAAAAGCAGTGTCCCTTTGAGTTGACAGCAATGATAAATGCCAACAGTTACACTAAATTTTTTTCTGACTTTCTTTTGGAGATATTTAATGATTAAGACACAGGAAATATAAAGAGAAGTAGAAAGAAGAGAAGGAATGGAATTAATTAAAAGTGGTGAATGGCACGTAGCATAAAAACAACTGAAAAACTAGAATAATTCTGCTAGGATGACAGCTGCCAATTATTCTGCAGAGACCATACCCTCTAAAACAAGACAGTTGTTAATTGAACATAGCACTTCAAATTAGGTATGTTTCCAAATGTTTGTATGCCTCCCTATCACAAAGACATAAGCCTTCTCTGCTTTCTCTGAGCTTTGAACTTTGAATTATGAAAATACAATCAAGAAATTTTTTAATGTATTGGCAAGCTGAGGTGGCTGAAGCACTGGTTGTTGTGGGTTGCATGCCAGCTTCCAGGAACAGCCCACTGAAATTAAAAACTGTCAGAGTTTAGTGATTAAACGGATTTTAATCATTACATTGCTCCCAAGTTGCTCAAGGAACTTAGTTAATGAAACATTTCTCAAAGATGCTTAGTCCTGACTTTTTCTTTACTAAGTAAGGATAGATGATTGTTCTGTTAATTTAATCCCAAATGTTTTCAACGACAGAGTTCATGGACCTTTCTTTCCAAGAATTCTGAGACGTAGGAAAGGAAAGAGAGACTTCGGAAAGACTATCACACATATTGTAGCAAAAGTGATGACTACTGAAATGGTAAGAAATGCACTTCATTCTTTCTTGTTTAGGTTTTAGCTGCATAATCCGAAAAGAAGCTCCCCCGCAGCTCGTGCTTGTCTGCCTCGTCCCCTCCATCCCATCCAGCTCAGGGGCTGGCCCAGCGGTACTCAGTAGGTAAATGTAGACAACCGTTAGCTGGAGATGGGCCTGGTTGCCAGGTACCATGCTAGTTACCATGACGAGGATGAAAAACAAATGTGAGAAGGATTGCATTTAGGGGAGGTGTAGCGTTGAGCCAGACCACAACTTTAGTTTTTTGTACATTCAGCATTTTTTAAGGTATGGTAGAGGTATGGACAAGTAGATAGGCAAGTACAATGCAGAAAGGCAAATGCTTCCTTAAAAACGTACAGGGTGCACGCAGAAGGGGAGCAGATGGAGTCAGGAATCCTAGTAATGCTGGCTGGAGAGACTGAGCTGAAACAAAGGATGAATAGAAATTGGCCAGGCCAAGAATGACAGGCTTCTAAGTTGAAAAGCAAATAATTCCATCTCGCTTGCCCCCTTAGAAGCATTTCAAAACTCTTTTTGAAATATTGTTGTCTCTCGTTTCACGTTACAGTATTTTCCTGGTTTCTGTTCTTTGCCCTGTCGTCTGAATGCTTGGTGCGTGGTCTGTTTTCTGCACTCTTTTGTCCCTAAGTGACTTATCAATCTTTTCCGTAACTTCATTTATATCTGCCTATATTCCATAAGACTTTGAGACCAGACTTCTGTTCTAAGCCCTGAACTGTGTGTGCAGTTACCTTTCGCTTGTCACCCTTGACTGTCTCATGAGTACTCCAACTCTTGTGTCTGCAATTCAAGTCATGAGCTCTGTTGTAGTGAGTGGCACTTTGATCACCCAGTCAGTAATTGCAGTTTTCTGGAAGTCATCTTCGTATCCCTGTCACCTTGTGCACACACACTTGTTTTACTGTTGTTACCTCCTTGTGTGAGCCGAGTTGTTTGTGTTGTGTGCCCATCCTTCAGATTTCAGTTTAAATGACATTTCCTCTGAGAAAGGCCCTCTCGGCCTCAGAACACATCAGACTCCTGCATACAATCACAGCACCCTGCACTTCTCCTTGGTGGTATTTTCTCTGCTCATGATGGCAGTGATGTTTTGCAGCTGTCTGTTTAATGTGTCTGTCTTTTCATTAGAATACGAACTTCTTGAGAGCTAGGAATCTGCATTTCCCACCGACCCAGTCACCAAGCATGACACCTGGTATGTGGTAGGTGCCCAACAGCTTTTGTTGAATCAGTGTGGCAACAGAATGCAGCACATGCCAGGTGTGCTAGTTCATGCCTGTAATCCCAGCAACTCGGGGAACTGAGCAGCAAGATTGCGAGTTCAAGGTCAGCCTCAGCAAATTGAGACCTTCAGCAACTTAGACCTTGTCTTTTAAAAAAATAAAAAAGACTGGGGATGTAGCTCAGTAGAAGATCACTCCTGGGTTCAATTCCCAGTACTTGAAAAAAAAAAAAGGTGCTGGATCAGTGGCTCGGTGGATATGGTGCTTGCCTGGCATGTGTAAGGACATGGGTTTGAACCCCAACTCCACATATAAGGAAATGTGGGAGCAACGAAAGTTACGTGAAAAACTAAATAAATTTGATTCACGCTCTCTTAAAAAAATACGAAAAATTAAAAGAAGCTCACCAAGGCTGGTGTTTAACACCTAAGAGGAGTGTATGAGACCCAGAGCTGTCTTGTCTGCTCTCCTACTTCTGTTATTTTCAACAAAATTGGATTTTTAATTGTTTATTAAATCAGATTATTCAATATTGCTAGTTATTCTGCCAGCATCTTTGTAAACATCTTTGTAAAAAGTATAGATTTCGCTGCTATCCTCAGCCTTGTTTTATCAGTTTTACTTCTCATTTTGTTTTTCTATCTGTTCAGGTTTCATTTTCTTCATTTTCCTACAGTGTCACAATGAGAACTTTCTTTTTTTTAAGAGGGAAGGAGAGAGAGAGAGAGAGAATCAATTTTTATTGAGTTTTTCAGATGGCCTTCGTTGCTCTGACACTTAGTTATGTACATGGCTGTTGGGGTTTGAACTCGTGTACTTGTGCATGTCGGGCAAGCGTCGCAACTACCAAGCCACCACTCCAGCCCCAATGAGAACTTACTTGGATTTTTATCCAAAACTGGCTTTGCTACCCTGTCTTGATTTTGCATGCCATTCCCTTTGAACCTCAGAGCCCAGCAGAATGAGAAGGCCCCCGTGGGAGACAGCCGTGTCCCCAGCCACCTTAGCTGCCCACATTGCCTTTAACAGTGTTGGCAAGTTTGAAGATTCTTCACTCGGGGATTTCTTCTCAGTACCCTCTCTAAGCATTTTGTCTGTGCCCGTTATCTGTATGCTGGTGATCAGTGCATGCTGTATAGAGAAGGAAGGCCTTGACTTCTCAGTCAGGCAACGAGGTGTTCAGACTCACTGTCTCAGAGCACTTAACCTCTGTGTGGTCTTGGGCAGGCTGCATAACTTCTCTGAACCTCCCCTCCCATTTTCTTATATGCAGTAAACTTGAAAAAGAGAAAAGTCATGCACTATAATCGTTAAGAGCACAAGTTCTAAAACCAAACTGCCTCGATCCCTGGTTTTGGCACTTATTAAGCGTGCAGTTTCCAACAAGTTATTTGATTCATCTGTGCTTTAGTCACCCTCTTGTAAAATGGGGAGGACAGTAACGGCGCCCCATTCCTACGGGGTTGTTGAGAAGATGAAATGCGTTCACGCTGTAATTTGTCTCTCCTGCTTATTAGCGCATGGTAAGTTTGCTGCTTACTCCCGAGCAGGGGCTGAAGTTGAAGGTGATTTTTCTCCTGGGTCTGAAAGTGCTGTCCCATTGCAATACTGTTCTTCTTTCAGGCTGCAGACAGCACAGTGCGGTGGAAGCCACAGGCTTTGAAACCATGACAATCCCGGTTTTTTATTTCACTTAGCTCTTAATTTCCAAGATTTCTGTTTGGTTCTTTTCCAGAATCTCTCTTTATTGAATTTCTCATTCATGGGGCTGGAGCGGTGGCTCAGTGGTTTTGGTGCTTGCCTGGCAATCACGAGGACCCGGGTTCAAACCCCAGCACCACATACACAACTAAGTGTTGGAACAATGAAGGCCATGTGAAAAACTAAATAAAGTTGTTTCTCTCTTTCTCTCTCTCTCACTGTCCCTCTTTCTTAAAAAAAAAAAAAAAGAATTTCTCATTCATAGCCTATATTGTTTTCCTTAGTTCATTTAATAGTTTATTTGTATTTTCTTTCAATTCATTGAACTTTTAAAAATCTTTGTTCAGCATTTTATCCACTTCAGTGTCCGCAGATACAGTTACTGGGAGTTAATGAACTTTTGAAGGCATCGTGTTGCCTTGTTTTCTCCGGGTTGTATGTTGAAATTTGTGCATCTGTCGGAGTGGCTCTTTTCCACTATTATATGAGGATCTTTCTAGTTAGCAGCTTTCTCTTTATGATGTGCACTGATGTGGGGATACATTTCAGCATAAAGAACCCACTCAAAATGTTCTAAGTGCTAGGTTAAACCACTGTGATTTGCTCTGAGAGAAGAGAATGACCACTGGTAATAGCAACAACTTAAAAGCAAACCATGTATTAACATATGATAAAAACTGATTTAAAATGATCTCTAGCCTCCACTAGCCAAAGGGAAGTTAGGGAAGTAATAATATACAGTAGGTGAAAAAGTAGGCTCTAATGATAGTGAAATTAATCATAAAACATAGAAAAAAGGGAGGGAAGAGAGAAGAAACAAGAAAAGAAAGAAGAGGAGGGACTAAAAATGAGAAAAGGGATCAGGGAAAATCCAGTTAAATAAGATTAAATACAGATTGTATGAAAAAACAATGAGAGAAAACAAACCAAAACAGCTTTACGAAAGAGCAAACCCCCTAACAGATAAGACCAAGGTTTCTCCTTGGTGTGGTGTGTCAAACGGAGACCTCTCTCTGCGACTTCTGACTTTAGAGCCTGCCAGCTCTGTGGAGGTTTCCGGGGTGCAGCTGCATTTCAGTTCGTTCTTTCTCAGGTGCAACCTACATGGCCCCAGCTCCTTAGGGCATTCTGTAGGCTGAGCTCCACCCATTATTGCCCTCCAGCCTGTGCTAAGGGAAAGTTGTCTGCTGCAGGGCTCCTTGCTCACTCAATACTTCTGCCTCTGTGTGTGTTTGTGTGTGTGTGTGTGCACGTGCGTGCGTGCACGCGTGTGCCAGGGATTTGGCACAGGAACACTTAACCATTGAGCCACATCCCCAGCCCTTGTTCTTTTTGATTTTGAGACAGGGTCTCACTAAGTTGCTTAGGGCTCACTAAATTGCTGAGGCCACCTTGAACTCACAATCCTCTTTCCTCAGCCTTCCAAGCCTCAGGGATTACAGGCGTGCACCACCAAGTCTGGCAAAATATTTATAGCTTTTGAATTAGCCATTCTGCCTGGAAATTTTTCCTGAAGAAATAACTAGAGATAGGTCTTAGGACTTTTTGTTGTAATATTTTCGGAGTATTGAAAAATCATAAGCCATATAAATAAGAGAAAATCATAATACAAATTATGATATATTATTATGCAACCACTTAAACTGAAGTTTTGAAAAAATAGTTAAAGACCTGAGGAAAGGGCTGGAGCAGTGGTTCAGTGGTTAAGGCTATTGCCTGGCTTGCGTAAGGACGCAGGTTCGTACCCCACAATGAAGTGTCAGAGCAATGAAAGCCACATGAAAAACTTAAGTTTTTCTTTTTCTCTCTCTCTTTAAAAACATCTAAAATTGTGAAGAGACAGCCTACAGAATGGGAGATAATCATGGCCTGTGATTCCTCTGATGGGACTAATACCAAAATTTACAAATGACTCAAAAAACTTAATACCAAAACACAAACAATCCAATCAACAGATGGGCCAGAGAATCTTCCCAACAGAGGAAACTGAGCAAGCCAATGAATGTATGAGAAAGTGCTCTAAATCACTAGGAATCAGAGAAATGCAAGATTTCACCTCCGGTCAGTTTGGCAAAGATGAAGAATATAAACAATAACAGATGCAGGAGGGGTTGTGTGGAGGTGGGAACACTAGCACACAGTTGGTAGAACTACAGGCTGGTCCAGACACTGGGAAACAGTGTGGAGACTCCTCAAAAAATTAGGTATGGATCCACCATGTGATCCAGCTATCCCTCTTCGGGGTATTTTCCCAAGGAGTTAGAATCAGCACATTACAGTGACACAGCAAAATCTATGTTCATAGCAGCTCAATTTACAATAGCTAAATTATGGAACCTTTCAACCCAGATGCCCCTTACTGGATGAACAGATGCAAAAGCTGTAATTTATATAATATATGTTATATATATTATACACACACACACATAAAATAGAGTTCTACTCAGTTATTAGAAATAACAATACTGCATCCATTGAAGGTAAATGGATGGCAATGGAAGAAATCATGCTGAGAGAAGTTAGCCAACCCCAGAGAGTCAGGGGTTAAATGTTTTCATTGGTTTATGGAGGCTGGAGCTAAACACAGTCTTGGGTTAAAGGTAGTCAGACTTGCATGTTAGACCCAGCAAAGGCATAGCAACACACAATCTAGGACAACCATAGATATGTGGGGGGAGGGCAGAGGGAGGAGAAATAGGGTAGGATCTAGGGAGATAACAATGTAGCATATTTTTTACTGCCCGCCCCCCTGAGAATCCAATAATACTTACACCACCATTTCATTCTGGAAAATAAACAGTTAAAGCATTTATATTGCTTCTAGGGGTGAAATATAGAAAAGTCAAGAGACTGGGGTATGGGCGATGTAGGGGTAAGTCTGATTTAAGAACACATGCCTAGGGGTTAGAGCAGTGGCTCAATGGTTTTGGTACTTGCCTGGCATGTTCCCCGGACGCAGGTTTGAACCCCAATACCACATACACAACAAAGTGTCTGAGCAACAAAGGCCAAATGACAAACTAAATAAAATTGATTCTCTTTCTCTCTCTTCCTCTCACTGTCCCTCTCTAAAAAAAAAAGAACATATGCCTAACACGTTACTTTATACACATTTATGGTTGTACAATAACTCAACTCCTGAATAAAAGATTTAAAAATTTTTAAAAAGACCTGAAGCAATGTGATATAATTAAAAATATACAATAAATAATCTGATGTATTGGTACATAAATAAATTAATATATGTAGGAAAATATTAGAAGGGAATATTTATATAGTTTTATTTACATAAAATTTACAATTTTTTCCTTTTTTGTTAGGCTTTTATTTATTTTTAAGTAACAGTAAGTACTACTTTTATTATGATAAAAACAAGATATTATGTCAGTAGGTATTTATTTCAAAACACATTTTTTGCTTTCCAAATTATTATTTTTTTTTTACTTACTATTTGTGGTGCTGGGGATTGAACCCAGAGCCTCACGCATGCTAGGCATAGCACTCCACCACTGAGTCCTAGCCCAGCCCTCAGATTTTATATTTAAAGCTCATTACGCTTTATGACGCTAACAATGAAGTTCTTTCCCCTTTTGCACTCCCAATGCAAATTTTTGGTACTGTTTGTCTTTTGCTCCGGAAATTTAATATAAAATGTAGTTGATTTATCAGCATTGAAGGATCCGTTTGAGTTAAAGAAAATGGGGCAGTACGCAGAAAAGAGAATGAGGTGTAGCGTTCCTGCCTGGATCTGAAGCTTGTCTTCACCACTCCTGGGCTTGTATCCTTGGGCACCTCCCTTCGTCTTTGAGCTTTGATTTCCTTGGCACAGCAGCACTATAAGGCCTAGGAGGTAATATGTGATGTTCAAAACGTGGCTTCTGCTGCATAGCTCATACCCCAGTACTGAATAGCCGTGAAATCATTAGTGGTTAAAAGAAAATTTCACTGCCTCATTCCCGAACCTGATGAAGGAGATGGATCATCTGAGTACGTGCTGTCTAGGTGAGTCTCTGGGGAGGCGCGCGTGTCCGCTGAGTATCGGATTAAAACGGCATGTGTCAGTTGCCCCTGTTGAAGGTGTGTGCGCTCTTTTTGTTTTTTTAGGTCAAGGACTTGTCTTCAGACACACTTCTCCAGCAGCATGATGATTTGGACTTGGCTTTGGATAGTTGTTACAGTGGGGACACAGTCGTCGTTTTTCCAGGGGAATATCATGCTGCAAACCTTGCTGTACTGACAGATGACATCATTATAAAAGGTTAGCACCAGGTCCTTTGCGTTTTTTTACAGCAGTATATATATAAGACAAATTGTCCAGTGTCATTTGCCTAGCATGTTAATAAACATGTTTCATTACATTATTAGAAATTATAAGAGTTTCTATTTTACAAAAGTGCCTTTAGTGCCTTTTACAGTTTAGACCTGTTCATCATATTCTCTTTTCTCTCTTTCTCTTTTTGGCACCAAGGATTTAATCCAGGGGTGCTTTACCACTGACCCACATCCCCAGCCTTTTTTATTGATTTTCTTTTTGAGTCAGGGTCTCACTAAATTGCCTAGGGCCTCATTAAGTTGATGAGACTGACCTCCAACTTGTGATCCTCATGCCTCAGCCTCTTGAGACATCGGGGTTACAGGCGTGACCACCAGGCCTGGCTTGCTCTTGTGTGCGTGTGCTCCTGCTTTCTCAGTGCCTTTGTCAGTCTCTCTCTGAGACAAGGTCTCACTGTGTTGTCCAGGTTGGTCTTGAACTCATTGGCCCAAGTGGTCCTCCCACTTCAGCCTCCCAAGCAACTGGAATTGCAGGTGTGCAACACTGCACCTCACCGTCCGCCGTTTTTGATTGTGCACGCGGGTGTGTGTGTTTACCAAAAAACTTCCCTATCTCCAGGTCTTTTCACGTCTGTTTGGAGGGTTATATTAAAATATACTCAGCAGTTTCCCAAAAAGGTAATTCACATGGTAAAAAACAGAAACAGAAAAAACAAGATTTACTGAACTTCTTTTAGGTTCTCAACATGTTCATTAACTTAATTCTGCCCTTTTAATTTTGAAGTAAGGTGTTCCCATTGTCTGGTCAAAATAAGAACAGTTGACTTCAACTATCATTTACAAACAAAGCAAAATTTTCGTTATATTTCCATGACTGCCATAGTGTTTTGTTGAACTATGTCCGTAGTAAGGATCATAGACATAATTTAAGACATTTATAGTTTTCTTGATGCTAAGTTGCTTTGACTATTCTAGAACAAAATTACCAGCGTGATTTAATTTAAGAGTCTGTCAGTCTTTTAGCTATGGTATTTAATTACTATTTGAAACCAAGGTTAAGGAAATTTTTTTTTAGTATTTTTGTCAGTTGTACATGACTGGTGATTATGAGATTTAGGGAAATTTGTAGAATGTATGTGGAATAAGTACTGAAGGTACATTTAAATTGATTATAAACCTGGATTTTTCATTCATGGCATCAAAGTAAGGACAAAATATTGTATTATAGTAAAATATCTATTTAGTAAACAACTGAATAGTTTATAAACATCTTGTTAAAATACACCAACAGAATAATGAGTATTACTGAATGTGTAAAGAGCTTTAAAGTTTTGGGATTGCTGATTTTATTGTGTTCTTGTTTCTATGCATCAGGAGTTGGAAAGCGAGAGGAAATCATGATTACTTCTGAGCCTTCTCATGACAGTTTTGTGGTGTCCAAAGCTGACAATGTGAAATTAATGCATCTGTCTTTGATACAACAAGGGACGGTTGATGGTATTGTGGTGGTGGAGTCTGGCCACATGACTCTAGAAAACTGTGTATTAAAATGTGAAGGAACAGGAGTGTGCGTTCTTACGGGGGCTGCTCTGACAATCACAGACAGTGAAATAACTGGTGCGCAGGTACTTCATTCTTTAAAAAGTATGGCTTTGGGGGCTGGAGCGGTGGCTCGGGGGTTGCAGCACTTGCCTCGCAAGCGCGAGTACACGGGTTTGAACCCCAGCACCACGTACGCAACAAAGTGTCAGAGGAATGAAAATCATGGAAAAACTAAATAAAAATTGCTTCTCTCTTTCTCTCCCTCTCACTGTCCCCTCTTTCTTAAAAAAAAAAAATTATGGCTTTGTAGGACTTTGGGTAACAACTCCAGGTGATCTTAACATACAAAGGATAACAATTTATTTTTGCATGGAACCAAATTCAACTTACAAACTGGTAGAAATTAACAAAGAGAGTCATTGCATACTTCATAGGAGTGATTTACCTAAGTGTCCAAAGTAAAGAATTAGCTTTGATTTTAGTATGATTTTTTTTTAAATTAGACATGAGCACCTATAAAACAGATTGTGGGTCAGTTATTTGAAAGTTTATTTTTAAAGAAATAAGTACAAACCAGCAGACATTGCTTTTAAGGTATGGAGATTACTTCTGACAACTTTCAAATAATCGGAACATAGAAAACTGAAGACTTGATGTAACAATCACAAAGTTCATTAAAAAGATTGAAAAATTGAGAAAAATGATGAAACAAAGCTAGCAGTTTCTGAAAGTGACTTCTTAACTTCCACTAAAATGAAGAATATACTATGGTAGCATCAGTAGGGGTGTGTAGTAGGAATCTGTTTTAGGAACTAATAAACCAGTTGCTTTAAAGAGGTTTTGGCTTGCTTTCTGCATTTGGGCGTTAGAGTGAGGTAATGGACTGTATTACCCAGCCTTCTTTCTAGGCCCGATTCTCTACCACAGATATTTACTCTTCAACATTTTAAAAGCATTCTCCTTGGTTGGGTGTGGTGGCACATGCCTGCAGTCCCAGCTCCTGGGGAGGCCGAGGCAGGAGGATGGCAAGTTCAAGCCAGCCTTGGCAACTGAGTGAGACTGTCTCCAAGTAAAATAAAAAGGACTGGAGATGCAGTTCAGTGGTAGAGCACCCCAGGGTTCAGTCACCAGTACCACATGTGAAACTGTCTACAATAAGTTGCTGCTTGCATTGTCCTGTATTTTGTTGTTTAGTGCTTTGATTACTAATGCAAAATTTAAAATTCCAGGCTGGGTATGCTGCTCGGTGTCAGAGCCCATGGCAAGACCCTGGGTTTGATCCCCAGCACTGGAAAAAATTAGTTTTCAAGTCCAAAGAACTTCAGAGAGGGTCTTATGTATGTGTACATGATTGTTTTATTTGACTTTAATTTATAGGGTGCTGGTGTTGAACTGTATCCTGGGAGCATAGCCATTTTGGAAAGGAATGAAATTCATCACTGTAATAACCTCAGAACTAGTGACAGTTCCAAAAGCACCTTAGGTGGCGTTAACATGAAGGTATTGTCTTAGTTTTTAATGTAGAATTGTTATAGGAAGTTTAAGTATTAGCTAAGTACTGAAATATTAGCCTTTGTCTTAAAATTTATTCTAGGGCTGGATTGGTGGCTTGGCAGTTACGGTGCTTTCCGGGCACGCACAAGTACACAAGTTCAAACCCCAGCACCACGTACACAATGAAGTGTCCCAGGAATGAAAGTCATATGAAAACTAAATAAAGATTGCTTCTCTCTTTCTCTCTCTCTCACTGTCCCCTCTTTCTTTAAAAAAAAATTTTATTCTAAATCTCTTCATTGATTTGGGAAAGAACAGTATACGTAATTAAATACGCTTAAATGATGGCTGATGGGAAATAAGCTTAGCCCTATAATTAAATAATTTCAACCTAAATTCTTAGAAAATAACTTGGAATATGAGTAGATAGACTTTGCTCTTATCAAAAATATTTCAGATTTTTCATTGATTATAATACATTTGGGAAAGTAAAATAGTTTAAATATTAAAAACTTTCTTTCAAGGTTTATAAAGTAATTTAAAAACACACAATGGGGGGGGGCTGGAGCGGTGGCTCAGCAGTTACAGCGCTTGCCCGGCATGTGCAAGTACATGGGTTCAAACCTCAGCACCCACGTACGCAACTAAGTGTCAGAGCAACGAAAGCCATGTGAAAAACTCAATAAAAATTGATTCTCTCAAAACACAACAATGAACATATTAATATGAATTTATAGACAAAATGTCTTTCCACTCTTTTCTGGGAAATACATTTCTAGGTCTCCTTAGATGCATGTTTTGTCACCTCAAATAGATCTTAAAGTCCAGAAGTGTTTCAGATTTCTGATTCTTTTTAAATTTTAGAATATTTACATATACTATATATTGGGTATGAAACCCAAGTCTAAATACAAAATTTGTTTCACATACACTTTATATACACATAGCCTAAAGGTAATTCTTTACATTATTTTAAATAATTTTGTGAATGAAAATTTCATGGTGTAGAGTTTTTCACTTGCGGAGTCCTTTTGGCACTCAGTCTTGGATTTTATTATATTTCATTTTAAAGAGGAGGGGAAGAGAATTAATTTTACTTTTTCATCTGGCCTTTGTTTCTCCGACCCTTAGTTGTGTGTGTGGTGCTGGGGTTCAAACCCAGTCCGTGCACATGCCAGGCAAGCACTCCAACTGCTGAGCCACTGATCCAGCTCAAGTCTTGGATTTAACAACATTACAGATTTGAGATGCTCAACCTGTAATAACAGACCTCCCTGCCCTACTGTCCTGGCCCCCAGTCTGATTTTGGATACTGTGTTAGCTAATTGGTTGAAAATAAGGTGCCAGGGCTAAGGATGTCCCTTAGTGGTAGAATGCTTTATCTAGCATGTGAGAAGCCCAGGGTGAGATGAATACCCAGCACCACAGAGAAAAAGAAAGAAATCAGATACAAATGATTAATTGGACCACCATTAGGACAATTTTGAAAATTTTGATTTATCTTAAAACATTTTTTTCTGTTCTTAAGTATTTTTCAAATTTTCAGTGGTTCTCCAATGTTAATATGAGAACCACTCCATGCGCCAGTTTCTCAGTAAGTCTGGGGATAAACCTCAGAATTTGTTCTACTAAGTTCCCAGGCAATGCTGATATTGCTGGCCCCATACAATTTAAGAACCATTTGTAAGGCTGAAGCAGTGACTCAGTGGTAGAGCACTTGCCTGGCATGTTCAAGGACCCGGGTTTGAACCCCAGCACCACATACAGAGCTAATTGCTGAAAAACAAAAACCAGATGAAAAAAGTAAAGTTGATTTTCTCTCACTCCCACTCTCCTTTTCTTTACGAAAAATTTCTCTCCCTCTGTCTTTAAAAATAAATAAATAAATTGAGCCAGGCATGGTGGAACACGCCTGGCATCCCAGCTACTCAGGAGGCTGAGGATGTCTAGAATGTGAGACTTGGTCTCAAAATAAAAAAATAAATGGGGCTGGGGATGTAGCTCAGTGGTAGAGCAGCCCTGGGTTCAAACCCTACTTCAACAAAGCAAAAGCACAGCTTGATCCTGGCTTTTAACAAGACCTCCAGGTGATTCTCTCACACACACACACACACGCACGTTTTATAAAGCTTTCTCAGATCTGACAAGATCTGCCGCTTCTCCAGCCTCCTCGCCTTCCAGTCCTCCTCTGATGCGCTGTACTGAAGCCACGCTGGCTTTTCTGTGTTCCCAGAATCTGTCGCCCTAGCTCCGGCTGTTGCCTTTACCTAAAACATTCTGCAGATCCGTAAGGAATGAGTGACCACCTCGTTACTTCAGAGAAGTCCTTACTGTACAGAGCACTCCCTCAGGTGGTGACCTGTCCCTGCCATATGCAGCCATGCTAAATTGCATTGCCCTATTTTATTTTTTTATCACATTATCTGAAATTATTTTCATGCTTTACCATGTTTTATTAGAGGTCACTTATATCATATATTGCTGTATTCCCAACTAGAATCAATTATTTTTTAATCAAAAACTGATAATAATGGAAAAAACTTCATTTCATATTATAATTAAACTTTTGTAGTTGATATTACATTAATGTGAGGAAAATGCAATTGTTCAAAACTAGTCTATTGACCCAAGAATAAGTTCTAGGATAATTTTATATGTTCATTAGTTCATATTTTTTGCATCAAAAATCATTGAAAAACTAATTTCCTCAATAATTTCACAGGTTCTGCCAGCACCGAAATTGAAGATGACTAATAATCACATATACAGCAACAACGGTTACGGAGTAAGCATTCTGCAGCCAATGGAACAGTTTTTCATCGTAGCAGAACAAGCTCTCAACAAAGGGGCTGCTTCAGGAGATAGAAAGGATGATAAAATGCTCTCCAAAGTGATGCAAAACCTGAATCTGGAAATGAATAATAATAAGATAGAAGCGAATTTAAAGGGGGATATCAGAATAGTCACCAGTTAAAGCATTTGCATAAATATTAAAGTTTTATATTTTAGGAATGTTTAATAATTCTCATATCCCACAGAAATGGTACTTTAATTCAAAAATGATTTAATTAAAAATATAAAACATTTAAATGTTTTCATTGATTCATTTTAACGTGTTTTTTTTCTTTTAGAGGCACAAGGGAGAGAAAATCAATTTTATTTTTTCATTGGATTTTTGGGTTTTTTTCTGATGCTTAGTTGTGTACAAGAAGTTGGGAGTTGAAATGTGGTCCTCACACATACCAGGCTAGCGTTCTACTGCCTGAGCCACCACTCTAGTCCCATTTTAACATATTTTTCAACTAGTTTTATTGATACATGATTCACATACTATAAAATTTGCCCTATTTAAAATGTGTAAGTCAGTAGTTTTTAGTGTATGTGTCTAATCACCATTTAGTTCCAGAAACAGGTACGCGTTTAAACAGGATGTTTTTAGTGCTTACTCCAATAAGCAGTATTCAGTGTTCTAGGCAGAGTAGATAAAAGTAATTTTATAGCCAATTCTCAGTGATCTGTGTTGGTAACTACAAGGTAATATGATGCTATATTGAAATATGAAGTTCAAGTTCAGAGGTCTGGAGTGGTGGCTAAGTGATTACAGTGCTTCCTGGCATGTGCGAGGATATGGGTTCGAACTCCAGCACCACGTACACAACAAAAGTGAGCAACGAAAGCCACCTGAAAAACTACATAAAACTGTTTTTTTCTCTCTCTCACTCTCCCACTTTTTTTTTAAGTTCAAGTTCAGGAAGCAAGGAAATCCAAAACAAGAGAAATGAACAATATAGAAAGGTATTTCTCCCTACACGCACTTGCCGGGGCGCAGTGGAGCACACCTGTAATTCCAGCAACCTGAAGGTGTGGCTCAGTAATAATGATGTTCTTGGGTTCAATCCCTGATTCAAAAAAACAAAGGTTTAAAGAAATGCATGTGCTTGTTTCCACAGCACAAATAACTAAAACTGGAGTGATACAGAGAATATTTAGTACATCCCTTCAAGGGTAATGCAAATTTGTGAAAAGTTCTGTATTAAAAAAGACATAGGGAGATACCGCCCAGTGCAGTGGCTCACACCTGTAAATCCCAGCCACTTAGGAGGCTGAGGCAGAAGGACCACAAGTGCAAAGCCAGCCTCAGCAATTTAGCGAGGCTCTGAGTAACTTAGACTCTGTCTCAAAAAGTAAAAAGGACTGGGGCTGTGGCTCAGTGATTAAGTGCCCCCAGATTCAATTTGCAGTACCCTCCCCTGATAAAAAAAGCAAAAAAGAATATGGAAGTATGCAGCGCAGGTCTGAAGGTAGCTGTTTCGTATTGTCAATCAAAGCTTCTGATTTCACCACCGTATGGTTTCTGTTAAAAATCACCCCACAGTCCAAGATGGATTGTGGCTGAAACCATTATGTTTAAATTCCAACCAAGGAGAGAGAGGAACCATCCATTAAGTTGCATGCATTATTTCAACTTGCATGTGTCTAGCTAGATCCTAGTCACATAGCCACGCTTGGCTGTGAATGGGACTAAGCCATAAAATATGTGAGATAACCACTCATCCCTTAAAATAGGGGGTTGATGGGCTCAAGCGGTGGCTCAGCAGTTATGGTACTTGCCTGGTAGGCACAAGGACCTGAGTTTGAACCCCAGCACCATCTATACAACTAAGTGTCAGAGCAATAAAGGCTACATAAAATTCTGACTTTCCCTCTCTTTAAATAAATAATAAAATAGGGGGTTGTCATAGATATGTGGGATGGGGAGTGGAGAGAGGATAGGTAGGGATAGGGAGGAGAGACGGAGGATAGGGAGGGATTTAGGGAGACATATTCTTTACCCCCTAAGAATCCAAATAATACTTATGCAATCATTTAATTCTGGAAAATTCACAATCTAAGCATTTATATGGCTTGTAGGGGCAAAATATAGAAGAATCAAGAGACTGGGGTGTGGGTGATGTAGGGGTAATTCTGGTTTAAGAACAAATGCATATCATATTGTTACTTTATATGCATTTATGACTGTACAATAAAATTTTTTTAAAAAAATAGGGGGTTGATCTTTCTAAGAAACAACAAATGGTCTTTAGTGGAAAGCAGAATTATATTGACCTAAGGATAAAAAGGAGTACTCAGGCACAAATATTTAAACCTTTGACTTTTTTTCTAATTTCTTTTTGTTTTTTGGTACTGGGGATTGAACCCCGGGGCACTTAACCACTGAGCCACATCCCAGCCCTTTTTATTTTTTATTTTGAGACAGGGTTTCACTAAGTTGCTGAGGCTGGTCTTGAACTTGGGAGCCTCCTACCTCAGCTGCCCGAGATGCTGGGGTTACAGGTGTGTGCCACTGTGCCCAGCTGAACCTTTGAATTTTACAGTATTTTACTGGGGTTTAAAAGCCATATACGGGGCTGGAGCGGTAGCTCAGTGGGTTCAGCGCTTGCCTGGCAAGCACGAGGACCCAGGTTCAAACCCCAGCACCACATACACAACTGAGTGTTGGAGCACCCAAGGCCATGCGAAAAACTAAAGTTGTTTCTCTCTTTCTCTGTCTCTCTCACTGTCCCTCTCTCTTTGAAATATGTGTGTAAGTTGCTGAGGCTGACCTTGAATTTATGATCCTCCTGACTCAGGTTCCCAAGTAGCTGGGATTATAGGTGTGGGTAAATGCCCCAACTGAGAGTTGGGTTTTTTGTTTTTTTTTGTACTAGGGATTGAACCCAGGGGTGCGTAACCACTGAGCAACAT
This sequence comes from Aplodontia rufa, assembly GCA_004027875.1. Taxonomy (NCBI): domain Eukaryota; kingdom Metazoa; phylum Chordata; class Mammalia; order Rodentia; family Aplodontiidae; genus Aplodontia; species Aplodontia rufa. The sequence goes on from PVKS010001979.1 coordinate 100,050, forward strand.
CCCCAGGTGCCCCACTCCCTTTTTTAAAGAGAGTGAGAAAGAAGGAATCAAATTTTATTTTTTTCATCTGGCCTTTGTTTCTTCAACACTTAGTTGTGTATACTTAGTTGGGTATGTGGTCCTGGGGTTTGAACCCAAATCCTCAATCCATGACAGGCAAGTGCTCCAACCGCTCAGCCACTTCTCCAGCCCCATCCCCAGCCCTTTGTAGATTTTATTTTGAGGTAGTGTCTTATTAAGTTGCTTAGGGCCTAGCTTATTTGCTGAGGCTGGCTTTGAACGTGCAATCCTCCTGCCTTACTTAGCCTCCTGAGTTGCTGGGATCACAGGCAGGCGTGTGTCACTGTGCTGGACTGAGATTTTTAAAGGCCCGATCGTTTTTCAGTGTTTTGTTGAACAGTGCCCACCTCTTTAAAGAACATGTGTAGGCAATTTTATAAGCATTGTTTACACAAGGTCTTAGGAACTTGTTACAATTCCAGGGATTGTTCACGGGACCCTTAACAAGATCAGTCTCTTTGTGCAATGAATTTAATGAACAATACGAATAGGGACTTCTCTTTCCAATCCTCTTCCACCTTCCTTGGTTTTTGGCCTCAGAACAGATGATGGGCAGAGAGAGATTTGAGGCTCGATGGAACAAACAGTAGACTGCCTGCCATCAAACTTTTTACTCATGGTCATTTGCCTCCTTTCCACTGCTACCATTGGTCTCTTTTTCCCAAGCCAACTGCAGACAATAGTGACATTGTTTTTTCCTATTCTTATATCCCTAAGGCATGCACAAAGCATTTTTAAGATTTTTAAGAATTTTGATAATTTTTTCCTCCACTGTCTCATCTCTTCCCTGTGCATACCCTATAATGAGAGACTGAATAATTCCGATTGTATTAGTGTTCTGTTGCTGTCATTCATTACCACAAACTTATCAACACAAATCGCCTCACAGTCCTGTAGGTTCCTAGTCTGACATGCCTGGGAATCGCCGAGCTAATGCAAGGTGGCAAAGGGTTTGGGTTGGCATGACTTACTTGGGGTGTTTCCCTGTTGAGCTCAATCGACAGAATTCACTTCCTCGTGGTTGTAGAGCAGAGATCAATTTTCTTGACATTTGTCAGAGGAGGGTCCTGGCTTCAAGAGGCTGATTGCTTTTCTTGGTTCGTGGCTTTCTTCTTTTAAAGCCAGCAACAGTGGATCAAGTCCCTCCCCTCTTCCACTTTTCCATTTTAAGGACTTAGATTGAGACCACCTGGATAATCCAGAGTAATTTCCCCATCTGAAGGGTCTTAACCTGACCACTTTTGCGAACTCCCCTTTGCCATGTAAAGTACGTAATCATATATGTAACCTGGGGATTAAGATCTGGACTTCCTCCACCAGGACCAGCTATCAAATACACAGATTACCTATGCATTTGGGGGGAGAGTACTGGGGATTGGCCCAGAGCCTTGCATGTGTTGGTATGGTCTCTGCCATTGTGCTGGGCGCATGGCTTGAATGAATTTAAGAGGCTCTAAATTAGAACCAAAAGGAGAGATGATTGCATGTTTCTGTCCTTCCCCATCCATGCATATATCTGGTTTTCATAACAAGCTGTAAATTTCTTGTACAGGCACTGGATCTAAGTAACCATTATATTTACACTGTGCTGTGCACTGAGAACTATTCACTGGTTTATTTTTAAAATGCTATCCATGAATCTCTGCCGACGCAAAAACACTGAACTGAACTTTACACCATTAAGGACATTTTTCACAGGTGCCAGGGATGGAAATGTTAGGATTCTAGAAGTGAATATTGGACAAATTGAGGTTAAAAAGTGGCTGTGAGGGGCAGGAGCAGTGGCTCGGCAGTTACGGCACTTACCTAGCATGCCCAAGTACACGGGATCAAATCCCAGCACCCACGTAGACAACTGTCAGAACAACGCCATGTGAAAAACTCAATAAAAATTCTAACTGTCCTCTCTTTAAAAAAAAAAAAAAAAGTGGCCATGAGCTGTAATACTGGCTACTAGGGAGGCTGAGGCAGGAATACCCAGAGTTTGAGGCCAGCCTGAGGAATTTAGTGAAACCTTGTCTCAAAAAGTGAAACGGGGAGGGGCTGGAGTGGTGGCTCAGTGGTTACAGCACTTGCCTGGCATGTGTGAGGATTTGAGTTCAGACCCAGCACCATGTACACAATGAAGTTTTGGAGCAGCAAAGGCCACATGAAAAACTAAATAAAATTGATTCTCTTGTCACTTTTTCTTAAAAAAAAAAAAAAAAAAGTAAAAAGGGCTGGGTGGGCATGCAGCTCAGTGGTAGAGCACCCCTGGATTCAATTCCCAGTACCGAGGTGGCGACTATGGAGTGGAATGAGAAGGGACAAATGAGAACCTTTCTGCCTTTCACGGTGGGATCCCAGTAGAAGAGATTTCCTTCTCTCTGCTGCTGTTCCATTAGCAGCCAGGGCAGAGCCTCAACTGGACAGCAGATGGAGACCACAGAACTCGAGCCTCTCCTCAGTTTATGAGGAGGCAGTGAAAGTGGTAGGTGACTGAGAAAAAGGCATGCCCAAGCGCACAAGACACACCAGCTTCTCTGAGTGTCCCAAAGTCTCCATTCTTTGTGAGCATCCAAGTTGGGAGATGCATGCATATTACCACATAGCTTAACAGTTACATCACCTGAAAAGTAGTAATTTGAACAGAGGTCTAATTTTCTCAAAATGTCAAAATGAAAATGAAAAAAAAAACTATATAGTTTTCAGTAACTGGGCAAAATCAGATTTTCTTAAGCTGAAACCTTATACAGCTTTCAAGAGTCTGTAAAGTATTCGAAATTTTAAGTAAAAAAAATTGGGTACATGCTATTTGGTGGAGGTGTGCAACATTTTCATTGTTCTCAAAGCCTCACCCCTTGAAAGCTTAAGCCTTTCTCAGATTTTTAATATTATTTGACACTTAAAGTGCTTTCTCTATGGAATAATCTGGTTTATTTTTAAAAAATGTTTCTTATTTTTGCTTTTCATTTATTTTTTATTAGAGTCCATTTTATTTTTTTTCATCTGGATTTTGTTTTTCTGACACTTGTGTATGTGGTGCTAGGGTTTGAACCTGGGTCCTTGCCATGCCAGGCAAGCACTCCACCACTGAGCCATCTCTCCAGCCCCCTTTCATTTGTTTTTCACCTGATTTGATTTAAACTTTGTAACTCACAATGTATTTTAATACTAAGTTATGCCATTACACTTTAGGTAACTTGATATTTTTCAGATTAGTTTTTTGGCTAACGAGAAAAAGTATGTATTGAATTATTCATCAATAAAATTTAGAAGCTATTACAGACTTCATCAGGATGCTAGGTTAATCTGGAATTTTTTCTTTAATTCTTCACAATTACAATTGCCCCCTCCCAAAGAAAATTTAAACAGATTAACGAAATCCTATGAGAACTATAAATTTTAATCATTTAAAATAATTATAGTTGAGGCAAGAGTGGTAGCTTGGCAGTTGCGGTACTTGCCTGGCATGTGCGAGGACACAGATGTGTACCCCAGAACCATGTACACAACAGAAGTATCAGAGCAACAAAAACCACATGAAAAGCTAAATTCTTTCTCTCACTGCCCCTCTTTTAAAAAAAAAAATTTAGTAGTTTTGCTGGGCATGCCTTGTAAACCCAGCAGCTTGGTAGACTGAGGCAGGAGGATTACAGGTTCAAACCCAGACCGAGCAATTTAGAGGCCCCAAGCAACTTAGCGAGACCCTGTCTCAAAAAATTAAAAAGGGGGGCTGGAGCAGTGGCTCAGCACATTCAGCGCTTGCCTGGCAAGCACGAGGACCCAGGTTCAAACCCCAGCACCACGTACACAACTGAGTGTTGGAGCAACTAAAGCCATGTGAAAAACGAAAGTTGTTTCTCTCAAAAAAAAAAAAAAAAAAAAAAAAAAAAAAAAAAAAAAAAAAAAAAAAAAAAAAAATCTAGTAAAACAAAAAAGAAAATTTCAAATTAAAACATAACAAACCAATATTCTCTAAGCTGGATGAACCAGGAGGCTTTCATTTCATACACTGTTTTTGGTAAAGCCCATCCTCTCGATGCCTCAAGATATTAAATTGCCATAAAACCAGTGTTCTACTCTTTAGACACTGAACAGGTAAGAGAGAACTGTGATGCTCCAAATAAGGAAAAAATGATGCTTGTCACGTGGGAAACCTTGGGTTCCCTAGAGGAGAACAACCAGGAAGACAATTCTAATGGAAGCACTTTTTGGACTTCCACAGACAACTTTCTCACTCAGTTGAAAACATGAATTTAGGGGAGAGCAGCTGAAATCAGATGGGACAAGTTCACAATGGCTAGCCACAACCACAGGTATACATGGACTTGTAACAGGGAGTCTACCATCTACCTGGAAAATGAGGACAGATTTGGGTCAGGATGATTTGTACAGAATGCTTACCTGTACTGGGGGGAGAACTCTAGGCAGGATCAGTGTTGAGGCATTTTGTATATAAGGTAATGACAACTTCAATAGAAGCAGTTAAACCGCCTACTTGAAACATGCCTAAAAGCAACTGAGCAGCTGAAACTCCTGTGAAGAGAACAGTTGAATGGGGAACAGAACATAGGGCACGGCGTTGCTTCAGGTGGTTCATCAGTTCAGAAGTAGAGACTATTATCCTGTGGAATATCTAAGCAGATACATGTCCAGAGTTGGTTTATTTGATGAGCATAATGCTCAGAAAGACTTCAAAATACATATTTGAATCCACCTGGTTTACCAACTGTGGAAGAAAGTAAAGCACATATGCTGGGGCTGGGCTGGGCAGGAGCTGTGGTTGAGCACATGTCCTGATAGCATGTAGGAGGTCATGGGTTCAATTCCCAGTATCACTAAATGGTTACTGTGCTTGCCAGGCATGTGCGAGGCCACTGGTTCAAACGCCAGCACCACAACGAACTGAGCAATGAACAGTCTCACATGAAAAACTAAAACAATGTTCTATAAACTGCTTTCATCTCTTACACTGGAAACTAATTTCTTTAGAAAACATTGACCACAATTAAAAATTTTTCAAGTTTGAGGAAATAAAAACATTCAGTTCTGGGTCAATAGTTTCACCTAGGTGTAGCAGCCCACTCAACTTGTGCACTGGTCAATGTGTAGTGGATTCAATCTCAAGACTAATTCTACTACAAGTGCTAGGATTTCTTGGTGTACTTTCCCTGAAACAGAGAACAATGACAAATGTAATTGGCATGGTAGTATTATTCTAATTATCAACAATCACTACACACAGCCAGCATTCAGTATAATACTTTATTTTCTATTGTATTAAACGAAAGCCAAGAAAATATCCAAGTTAATTTAAAAGGCAAATCTTTACTCCTTAAAGAAAAAATACAAACTGTAGTACTTTTATAATAGATTATATTTTACATAATATGAACAAAAATCACTAAATGTATCTATATGCTTGGTTTTCTTAAACTACAATGAACCACAGGATAGGTGGAAAATGAGTTTATTTTTTTTTTTGGTGCAGATAAACATCTCGGGAAAACACACAGCATGCTTTTTGTTCCAAAACTGTCTATGCACAGGCACTGACATCATCAATTTTTAATAGCCACCACCTCCTCTTCCTTGTCCAAAGTAGCCACCTCCAAAGCCCCCCCTGCCACCACCTCGCTGGAATCCCCCAGATCCTCTGAAGCCCCCTCCTCCTCTATAATCTCCACCACATCCTCTGAAGTCTCCACCGGATCCTCTGAAGTCTCCACCAGATCCTCTGAAGTCTCCACCAGATCCTCTGAAGTCTCCACCGAAGTTGCCTCTATAACCCCCTCTGAAACCTCCTCTGAAACCACCACCACCACCTCCACCCCCACCTCCACCATATCCTCCTCTAAAGGAGTTAGAGCCACCACCATATCCTCCACCCCCTCCGAAGCCTCCACCTCCTCCAAAGCCTCCACCACCAAAGCCTCCACCACTGTTATAGCCACTCCCATAGCCTCCAGTGCCATAGCCTCCAGCACCATATCCAGAAACTCCCCTTCTATATCCACTTCCATTATCATATCGGGCCATCTTGGGAGGACGTGGACCATCCCCATACCTACGAAAGGCACAAAACCACAATTTTAGTATATTTCACTGGTTCTATGAGCTGCCAGCTTTATGACTTGGGAGTCTCAACTGATCTATACCTTGTTTATTTATATTAAAGGAACCAAAATCCATTTAGTACAATGACAGTTCTGCCAACCAAACATATTAAGGGACCGGACCCCTTGATGAGATTAAAATAGGGCGTTTTGTGTAAATAAAAAATATTGGCATATTGACATATTATATAGTATTAATTCTAAAAATTTGAGGCAGGATGACAGTACTGAGATTGACAATGTTAAAAGATACATGAAGGGCTGGAGCGGTGGCTCAGAGGTTACGGCGCTTTTCTAGCATGCGCAAGTATGTGAGTTCGAACCCCAGCACCACGTACAGAATTAAGTGTTGGAGCAACCAAAGTCACATGAAAAACTAAATAAAATTGATTCTCTTTGTCATTTTTTTTTTTTGAGTGGTAGCTCAGCAGTAGTACTCTACTTGCCTGGTATGTACCAGGACCTGGGGTTTGAATCCCACCACCACATACCCAACTGAGTGTCAGAGAAACTAAAACCAGATGAAAAAGAAATGAAATTGATCCTATCTTTCTCACTTAAAAAGAGGAAGAGAGAAATCTTCTGTTTCCATTTCAAGATAATCCCTAATGCTTTCCATTTAAGGAAGGGGTAATTCAACTAACCAACATTTTTATCTTTAGAAATGCCAAAACAGTTTTGTGAAAACACAACTATTGGGGCCACCATTAACCTGTTAGGTGACCCACTCTAGAACACACACACACACACACACACACACACACACACACACAAATAAAAATGTACTTTCCCATCTCAAACAGATTAAAAAAATAAAATGAAAAGGTAAATATAATATTCTTTTTTCTAAGTTAGTCAGCCAAACTGATTTTTGTTATTAAGTGTTTGCCTAGAATTTTAACTTAAAAGGCAAGGTTTCTAGCAACCAACTCTGGGAGTGAAAGGTCTGCATACAATATCCAGCCTCTGCTTGGTTCAAAGAGAAATGAACGTGGTACTCACCGTGCACTGCCAATCATAAGGTTTATACCAGCAGCTGAAGGCCTAGAGATTTGGCGAATCATGTTAAGCATATGTTCATTTACAGGGTCCAACTGGCTGATGATATTAGGTTGTTTGCTCACTTCAACAACCAGAGCTTCCATTGCTGCCCGGAGGGCAGTGATGCAGGCAGCAGCTTCATGGGAAATTTGCAGTCTGATCCTGAAATGGAAAAAAACAAAAATTAAGAAAAGGAACACAAACAAAAAGACTATTATGCCTCATTTTCACATACAGCAAGCAGTAAATAAACATTACTGCTACACAAGAACAAATACTACATCCAGAATGGATCCAGGCATGGGTTAACACAGGCAAAAATAATAATAAAAATCTGTATTAACATCTTAAAATTCACTGCTAGTTGTATCAGGAGTCTTTAAACTAAAATCTCACTCAGTCGCCAACAAAATAAGAGACTCAATGTTACGACGGCTGAGGATGCAACTAGTGGCGGAGTATTTGCCTAGCGTGAGTGAAGCCATGGGTTCAATCTACAGCACCACAAAAACAGAACAGAAACAAAATAAAACATAACCCCCCCCCAAAAGACAAGAGACAGAGAAAGAAAATAAATGGTATTTAGTTTTTCATGTGGCTTTCTTTGCTCACACTTTGTTGTGTATGTGGTGTTGAGGCTCAAACCCATGTCCTCACACATGCCAGGCAAGTGCTGCAACCACTGAGCCACTCACCACTCTAGTCCCAATGCTGGATTTTTCCATATCACCACTAACATAGCAGATCCTAACTGACATCCCGTTAAGCTCTTATTCCACTTCTGCCAAATGCTCACCATTACTAGTCAGTATAGAGAATACTGACTCAAGTTTCAGTTGAAGTCTACTTTGGCAATGGCAACATTCATGGTGCCCAAGGTGACACACCCATAATGCATTCACATCTACTGAGATAGTCAATTTACAAACTTTACAAGGAACTACACAATTATCAAACAGCTGATTTGATCCACCAAATTTTGCAATGTTTATTTCACATTTAAAAATGTCAGATTAGAGGTCATATCTGAAAATCCATACCAGTCATCTACAAACACAATCTGCCCATCAGATTGAACTCTCTTAGAAGCAAAGAGAAGCAACTGCAAAGGGGTGACTAAGGTCATGCCTTTAGCAGAAATGGCTCGGGTTCGAATCTGCAAATGGAAACAGAGGAAAGAGGAAATGGTTGATATTCCAACTGTCAAATGCTGCCTAATCATCATCATCATCTATGCTGTGTATATTAATAAACTCATTGTCAACAAAGATTAATAAGGACAATGTGGATTTTTTGAACTTTTCTAAATTCACCTTTCCTTACCTTTTCACCAAACACAAAGAAGGGAGATGGATACTTCATGTCTTGGCTACTAAAAGGACAATTAACAGATGATTTGTGGATAAGTGCATTACGCCCTTCAGTGGTAAGAATCTTTCTCTTTTCCTTATGATAGCATACGTTAGGATACACGCCAAAGGCCAGGAGAGAGATAACAACATCCAAATTATTATCTGGTCCAGTGTTAGTAAACACTTGTGTCAACAAACAATCTGTTAAGAAGAATGGTTGAACAAAAATGGGGTTAATTGGCAAAATCTCATACCACATGCAAACTAAATAATTAATAAATTGATTCCTCCAAAGTCCATTTTATAAATAACCTGGCTACAAAACTTTCTTCTCAGATTAAGTGAACAAGAATGTGGATATATTTTGTTCTGACTAAATCTCAGTTCTATTTTCACAACCTCCTAAGTAAATGAATCTGGACAAGTAATTTAAACTTTGGTGTCATGTTAATCATCTATGAAATAGGACAGTTAACAACTGCATTTCAATATTAGGATTCTAACACTTAAAACTGCTTTTCTCTTTCCACTGATTTTGAAAACAATTCACTCAATGTACAACAGATTAAAATCACATTATTATTTAAATAATACCCTTTTAAACTCTATTGTTTTGCTCAACTACCTTTGGACTTTTAAGTAAACATATCTGATTTCTGGTTATGCATGTCCTATTACTTCTAATTCTGAATGTTTAGCCTAGCTGGAAAACATCAACTTTATTTTAGGATTGTACCACACATCTTAAGGATCCCTGAAATCATCTGTAGGCCAAAACTTTAAATTCAAGCTGTTTAAAACTCAATGTGGTAGAATTTACTTCAAAACCAGGCTTGGTGGCCAACACTTGTAATCCCAACTACAAAGAAGCTAAGGCGGGAAACTTCTGATTTGAGGCCAACCTCAGCAACATCTTAACTAAAAAATGAACAATAAAACCAAAACCCCCAAATAGTTCAAACTTTAAAATGAATACAGGTGGAGTAATTAATTACTTCTCTCATGACTTTTTGGTTCCTTTTTAAAAAGACTGAATCAACGTAAAAAACTGGCATTATCGTGTTGAAATAATTAAGAAATATCTGGGAACACAAAAAAAACCCATAGGGCCCTAAGTTTAAAAGGTAAATATTCTGTGGTGTCAGTGTGCATGTAGTACATCAATGACACTTAAGGTACTATCGTAACAGAAATCTTACCTTCTGGAAACCCAGAATTAATCAGAATCTCTTTAAGCTGAACTTTGGCCTCCCAAGTCATTCTCAATGTAGCCATATTGAGTCTTTTGTGTTCACAAAAACGTATCTCTGCTTCTTCTCCACTCATTCTACGATAAATTGGAATGATAATAAGTCATTCTCAAATAACAGAGAACTAGATAGATTAGAAACTACAGGCAGTTCACTGAATTTTTATAATTAACTCCCTTTGCAAGCCCATACCTCGCATCATCCCAGGCTTGGAATACTGACAAAAGGGCCACATGATCAGAAAATCTGTTTCCAGCAAAGTTCCGGTGGATATAGCCCAGCCGCTTCCCCTCGCTAATGAAAGGCTCAGGAAAGCAGGTAGCAGCAGATATAGTACAGACAGCATCGCCCACGCTGAAACATAAACCAAATTAAATTAAGACTAGATCACAATCTTGGTGCCAGCAGCTCAGAGAATATTGTTAACTGTAGAATGGAGTCTTTTTGGCTACGATTGCGCTTTTCTTAGCACTGAAAAATTGACTAACAAACACTGCACAGCCCCTTCTCCAGATGCAGAAGAAAATTAATGACTCTGGGTAACAGTGGCTCCACGTCTACAATAATAACCAAATATATTTTCCTGTTTCTATTCTTTCTTCTCAAAGAAACAAATCTTTTACTCTCTAAAATTTATGATAAAACATCTCATTTCTTAATACTATTTCTCTTTCAAGGGACAATTAAATTAAATTTATAAGAAAGAGGAAGTATCCTTCTCTTAAGAAATCAATGCTCACCCACCAACTTGGAGAAAAGTACTGGAAGAAATAACACTGATACAGTATAGTACATTTCTTAGTATACAGAAAAATCACTTCTTTTACTTAAAAAAAGGTTTAGTTTTCCCCTTCTGGCTTTCATGGGGAGTGAGTTATGATTCTTAAATTATTAACTCCACCAGTATCAACAACAAAAACAAAGTACTTACTAGAAAATACACCCCATTATCATCATTTTGCCAAAACGAGGCTCAATGGGGAGCTTAGCCAGGATTCGTCCTAAAGGAGTCAATTCATCATTGACATCTAATGCATCAAGCTCTGTGGAAAGATATTTCTTTGTGAGAAGAAATAGTAATGAACACCCTTTAACATAAGCAATGATGATATATACTTATTTGTAGATTAAGGCCAGGATAGTGCATTTTAGATTCCATGGTACAGATACCAGGTACACAGCAAACCATCCTCCCCGCCCCGAACCTGGTGTGGTTCGGGGCACTGAATCAAGGGACAGTGAACTACATGCCCTAGCCTTTTCTATTTTAAGACAAGGGTCTCACTATGTTGCCAAGGCTGGTCTGGAACATGTGTTACTTTTGACTTAGCCTCCCAAGTAGCTGGGTTATAGACATGATGTCACCCTGTCCAGCTAATAGCCAACAATTCTTTCCACTCAAAAAGCAACGAAATCTGATAGTCTGGAGTTCGTGTAACAGGTGCTACATTCAAAACACAAACACAGGTCCTTCTCAAACTCCAATGCTTATTTTTTACTATATTATACTAATTTCACAATATACTTGAAAAGAAACAAATGTTCTAAGAGATATACATAAAATATTGTATCATGAGCAATTCACATTGATTGTTCTGACATCCTTTTTCTTATTTTCTCAAAATGAGACATTATCCCTTTCATCCCTCAGGCTGTTTAATACTGATCATACTAATACCAAAAAGTACGAGTCTCACCACAGCCCTTGTTACTCTACTTTCACCTTGATTCATTTGTTAATGTCATATGGTATGACAAGATAGATGGTCTAATTCACATCTGTGGAAACAAGCCTATATTTAAAAGTACCTCTAAGAGTATGCTCTGCTTCAATCACAGCATCCAAAGGTGGAGGTTCAATTGCTTTGGCCAGAAATTGACCAATTCCTCCTAGACGCAAAAGTTTTATGCTCAAAGCAATTTCATGCAACGGTGTTCTAAACATCTCAGGTGTCATGTGAGTTTCAAGTCTAAGAGAAAATAAATATGTATTAACAAGCCTCCTTGTGTACACCAAAATCTTTGCAGAGATGAACTAGGGATACGATGCTGCCCTTTATCTCGTCTTTTTCAATTATCACTAAAAATTCTGTCATTCACTATAAATCCTTCCGTAGAAAAGTTTGCTGACCAGTGGATTTCACTCTTTCAGAGTAATGATAATTTCAACTAAGAGTGAAAGGAGAATGATAAAACCATTATCAAATCCCTTGTTATAACACCCCATTTATAAAGCTTCTGCAGATTTCCTCTTTTGACAAACATGGATTAAGAAATGGTTGTAGGGGCTGGAGTGGTGGCTCAGCGGTTACGGCGCTTGCCTTGCACGCATGAGTAAACGGGTTCAAACCCCAGCACCACTACACAACGAAGTGTGTGAGCAACGAAAATCCATGAAAAACTAAATAAAATTGATTCTTTCTCTCCCGCTGTCCCTCTCTCTTAAAAAAGAAAAAAGAAAGGTTGTAATTATTTTTTTCTGGGAGATGGGGACAAATACTAAGCTTTTTCCACATCTTCCCAAACCTCCTAATCCTAAGCAGTCTTTAAATTTCTAATAAAATTATTATAAACTAATGATAATAGCAACAGTAAACATTCACTGGGAGCTTTCTATGTAATAGGCAGTGGAACGTAAGTATTTTATGACACTTATACATGTAATTATACTACCAAGCCCATGAGTCAGTCGACGTATCTTCCGCTTACAACTAGGACATAAAGGGCTGCAGCAGTAGGTGGCTCAGTGGTAGAGCACTTGTGTGGCATGCACAAGCACCTGGGTTTGAACCCCAGCACCACATACACAAATAAGTATCAGAGAAACAAAGGCTAGATTGGGAGTGCAGAGGTGGTGGTGGATATTCTTTCTCTCTCTTTAAATTGAAAAACAAAAAACAACTAGAGACACAAAGTGTTTAAGCACCAATCTCACTTTGTAGAATGGGAAAAACAGAAGCCTAAAGAGTATAGATGTTGAAGATTATGCAATGTATTAGTCACAAATACTATTTAAGCTTCGGGTTTCTGCATTTCTAATTCAGCCTCATGGGAACCATTTACAAGTAATTCTACTACGGGAAAGACAGATCAGCTTAAATTAGATTTACATAAATGCACAAAGCATCTCTTTATTATTTTGCAAAGAAAAGACTAAAAATCCCTTACTAAATGGTAAATGTCATTACTAACTGAAAGTCAACTGAACTCCCTAAGCTTTCCTTTTTCTTGTTAGAACAATACCCTAAAATTTCACAGGGACATAAAGATTATGAAACAAGTGATGTGTAATAGCACTGAAAAAAGAAACACTATAAATACAGAGTAATTTAACCTTACAAAATTAATCATGTCATATCTGTCAGTAATCAAAGTGAAAAAGTTACAGAGAGGCTAGAGCAGTGGCTCAGCAGTTAGGGCACTTGCCTGGCATGCACAAAGGACGCGGGTTTGTACCCCAGCACCACTATACAACAAAGTGTCAGAGCAACAAAAGCCACATGATAAAATAAAACGCTTTCTTCCACTGTCCCTGTCTATTAAAAAACAAAACAAAACAGGAATGTGGACAAAATAATGCTCATACATATATCCCACCAGAACAATTTCTTCTCTTTGTCCTTACCACCATTTAATTGTCCAAGCTAAGCCTCCTTGAAAAATACTTGACTAGAGATATATACTTACTAAGTTTCTGATAAGAGGGGGGTTGGAGGTAGGGACGGCATGCAGTCAGGGTTAAGAAGTATCCAGTAATCTTCATCAAAAGGTTTATTTGTCTTACCTCTCAAAACGAGCTCGGCTACAGAGATGAAAACAGAATCCAGGCCGCACACGGCCAGCTCGGCCTTTCCGCTGCTCGAGGTTTGTTTTGGATGCCCAGACTGTAGCATAGTTGGTCATGTTGTTGTGAGCAGTGAACAGTTTTACTTTTTGCCTAAACAGAAAAGACTCATTAATTCTAAGACTCACATACACTACTAAAAACTACATCCATTAAGTCAGACACAGTGGGCATGTCTGTAATCCAAATGACTAGAGAGGCTGAGGCAAGAGAATCTTGAGTTTAAAGCCAGCCTCAGCAATTTAGTGAGATCATGTCTCAAAATGAAAAGGACTGGGGATATGGCTTGGATGCTGAGAGCCTTTGGGTTCAATACTCAGTATATGCACACACGCACACACAAAAGGAATTGTGCTTTAGTTGATGCTTTTTTACAATGACTACTACTTATGATCCTGCAATGTGACTAGTCTCCTAGCTGTCAACCTAGCAAAAGGCAATTTAACATACACACATCATTTATCACCTGGATTCCATGGCAGTAACATGTCTCTGCCTGATGAAAAAGGAGTATGATGGGCTGGGGTAGAGTGGGGCTCAGCGATTACGTGGCTAGCCTGGCATGTGCAAGTGTGCGAGATTAAACCCCAGCACTATGTACACACCAAAGTCTCAGAGCAACGAAAGCCAAGTGAAAAACTTAACAAAAAAATCGATTTTCTCTTTCTGTCACCTTACTATCCATCTCTCTTTAAAACCAAGCAAACACCCCAACAATGAGTATGGTACTGCTACCTACTTACAAGGTTACTTATAAACATTAAGTGAAGCTAACTGTGGTGGTGCATTTTCAGACTTAGGCAGCTGAGGTTGGAGAATTTCAAGTTCAAGGACACCCTTGGCAACTAGGAAGATCCTTGTTTTAATTTTAGAAACTACCTGGGATATGGCTCATTGGAAAAGCCACCCTGGCTTCAAACCCCAGTATTCTCCTGAGCCCACAAAAATTTCATAAAAAAATTTAAACAATTAAATGAGAGCTGATATTTGTAAATTAAGTGGTAATTATCCAAGTTGTATCTATTCCAATGTTTAATCTGACTTTTAGGATTTCTATGACCTAAAGTCATAACCTTAGAACAGGTGCATACCTGATTAAGAGGTACCTGCATGGTCTATGTGAATCTCTAAGTAACCTTATTTACACCTATAAGTAGCCACTTATTAAAATGACTCTGATTGGTACCAAAATGCTATTTGCCATTAGGTAACAAGTGAAACTGCAAATCATTTTAAATTGCCACAAGACTGGTGGATTGTATGTACAAAAGATATGGAACACAAATTTAACCAAAGATAATAATAAAGTTTTAACTTTCTTGCCCACTTTGTCGATCCTATCCCAATGCCTCTTTGTGTATTTCCCAAGCTCAATTGTCTCCCCTGCAATATTGCAATTAAGCTCAGGGCCTCATGCATATAGGAAAGCACTCTATCACTGAGCAGTAGCCTAGCTTTTGATTTTGAGTCAAGGTCTTGCTAAGTTTCAAATGGCGGTCTTGAATCTATGATCCTCCTCTCTAGCCATTCTCCTTAAGTACCTAGATTACAGGCATGTGCCATCACAACCAAAAGTTCTTTATGACTCAAAGGAGTGACCTTTAGGTGCTACATATTAATCATCTTTATACACCGAACAGCATGCATGGCAGGGGTCAGTGAAAACAGGCAATTGGCAAGTGGGAACAAGAGCAGTGGGAAAGCAGTTAGAAGTTCTAACATTAAGCTTTATAACTTTCTACTGTAATGGATTTGGGATGATCAACATGAACTACATCATGTACCTGTAACCAGTATATACAGATGCACAGTAATTTTTAAAGTACAAGAATACGGGTGTCCACAAATAAAGTATTTTTGGTTCTATATGCAAATAGATCCCTTGGAAACTTACTTGCAGGAGTCAATGACATAAACAACATCATTTATAGTAATGCTTGTTTCAGCAATATTTGTGGACAAAATAACCTGCAAAGAAATGGTATAAAAAATACTTCAGAAAACATTGACACACCTGAAGGAGTATTTCCTTACATAACAATGCCAGCAGATTTTTTAAAAATTACAATAGTCTAAGAGGGGAAAAAAAAAAAAGAAAAAAGAAACTACGGGGCTGGAGAGGTGGCTTGCTGGTTACAGCGCTTGCCTGGCATGCGCAAGTGCACGGTTCAAACCCCAGCACCCACAAACACAACTAAGTCTTGTAGTAATGAAGGCCATGTGAAAAAACTCAATGAAAACTGATTCTCACTGTCCTCTCTTGGAGAAAAAAAGAGAAAGAAACCACATTTACTCACTGACTGAAAAAGAAAAATGGAAAAACCTTCTAGTCTCAATAAGTTTTTTTTTTCTCTGATCAATTTTTTGGTGGTTTTTTGAAAGTTGTTTAACACTTAATTATTGTATCCTCAACCCCATTACTAACATTTAAAGTTTACCTTGGTTACACCAACTGGTACAGGATCAAACACTTTACGCTGTTCCTCTCGAGGTATCTGAGAATGTAGAGGTAGAATCTGATACCTATGAGTTCCTGTAACAATACAAAAAAGTTAAGGACTAAATATAGGAGCTGGTTTTAAACTGTTCATTACAAATATTTCTATTCAAAACAGAGAGAACACTAAGTTTTCTAAATATTGGCCTAAGGGACAAGTAAAAGATTTTCATTCTTGAAAGTGAGAATCAAAAGATTCATACCAAAATGTGGATTCATTTCCAAATGCTTCTGCATGGTATAAATCAAATTCCAGCCAGGTAAAAACACCAACACAGCTCCAGGAACATTAAGGGTTTCAATGTACTTAAGTAAAGCTTCAATGAGTTCAAAAGGAGTTTCCTTTTCATTCAATTGAGACATGCTCAACTTTGTTTCTGGACCGTATTCATCACCACAGATCAGGTTGCAATTTGCCTGCAAAAAAAAAATACAGGTGGCAGGCACATTTTGGATTGTTTCAAATACTGAGATTGTTTCTGGCTCATGAGATTAATCTTCTAGATTTGTTCTTTATGTTCAAATAGTACCTATGTGGCTTACTGATTAAACACTCCTGAGTTCAGTCTATGGTACCAAAAATAATAAAATCAGTCAGATTTTCGCCCCCAGAATTCCCTAGGTTCTTTTGATCTAATAAGGATGTGGAACCTGTGAAATCCTTTTAAACAGGAAATAATGACTGGATACCTACAACATTCCTTTTGTCAGCAGTTAACTAGGAAAAGGTTAAAGCTATGAAACTTTTGTTTTTGTCCTAATATACCCCTCATGCTCTTCAAAGCTTTTTTTGTATTCCCAGATCCTTTTGGGGATTGAACTTTTGAAATAATGAAGTTTCATCCATCTTCAGTTAGCTTTGAATGAAATCTTCTTTTCCTACCAATTTGATGTTCAATATTTCTGGAGCAGGAAGCATTGTGTATAATAATTCTATTCAAATTTCCACGTAAAATGGGCATTTTTATACCTTTATTTAGCCAACTCTCCAGCAATACAAAATGTCTCCTTTTCCTACTCTTCCCTAGGAAATTCTCACTACTCTCAGTTTCACCCTCTCTTCACCTGGAAACATCACTGCCCCATTAATCTGTGACCACAGTTGCTGCTGTTTAAAGGTAGTGAGGTGGATTGTGAGGCGTGAGTTAAATCCAAGCTTTTTGAGGGATAGGTAGAGTCAAACTCCTGTATTAGACCCAGCAAAGGTGAAGCAACACATTATCAGGGCAACCATACATATGGGGGGTGGGGGCGCAGGGGGAGGAGAAGAGGTGACAGGCCGGGGAAGGAGGGAGATAAGGGAGAGATCTAGGTAGACATCAACAATGTTGCATACTTTTTAACTGTCCCCAGAGTCCATATAGTACTTATGCTATAATTCTAAAAAATTCTCAATCTAAACATTCATATCCCCTGTAGGGTCAAAATATAGAAGAATCAAGAGACTGGGTGGTTGGGTGATATGGTGGTAATTCTGGTGTAAGAATATATGCATATCAGGGGCTAGAGTGCTGTTTCAGCGCTTACGGCGCTTGCCTGGCATGCATAAGGATGCGGGTTCAAACTCCAGCACCACATACACAACAAAGTGTCTGGGCAATGAAGGCCACATGAAGAACTAAATAAAAATTGATTCTCTCTCACTGTCCCTTTCTTTAAAAAAAAAAATATATATATACGCATATCATGTTATTATTTTAGATGTGTTTATGATTGTACAATAATTCCTTAATAAAAAGGGTAGTGAGGTGAATCACCTAAGAATCTTGTTAAAATCAAGATCTGGTTATGAATTCTGCCTTTCTCAAAGTTCCCCAGATGCTCCAATGCACTGCAGTAGCTACATGTTATAAAGTACAGCTTTCTCTAACTACATAAGGCTTTTAAACATTTTTTTCTTTTGACCAGTAGACCAGAGATTAACCAACTCAAGGTAGAAAAGAGCTTATCCCTGAACCTAGAGTTCTTTCAAGTAAAGTACATCAATTTATTGAGATAGACATTAGTCAGCTTTTTATTAAGTTTCCGGTAATATTAATTCATTGAATGATTGTTTTGTTGTTGTTACTAAAATCATTGTGTTCTGAGGAAAGTTTGCTCACAGAGAAAAATCCCTCATGAAATCCACTTACATCATCATCCTCACCACCATCATCCTCCTTGTCCTTCTTTTTCTTGTCCTTTGGTGGAGGAACAAACTGGGTCATCTGAATGCAATCTTCCAGAAAATATTCTGCAAGGGGTAATCCAAATTAGTTAAGTACATAAGATTTATCAACTTTCATAATGTTAACTTTCATTGAATAATAGTGAAAATTACCTTAATACCTTTGACTGTAGTTCTTCATAACTGTGAAGATATTCTAGTAACAATTTTTCTCCCTAGTTGACCTCAGTGCTTCCCTCTCTTAAGACCCTAAAGTTCAAGTTCCCACAAAGCCAGTTACATCTCCTCTACAAAACATTCAATCGAACGCTCAGGGAATGCCCACTGTTCATATGCACTGGATTATAACTCTCAAGGTGTAAGGGTTATTTATGGAAAATACTTCAATACAATAACCACAACCCATTTTCTTTTTCCATCAAGATGAACACGTACAGTAGGTTCTTTTTAGCTGTTACACCAAATAAATGTCTCAGTGCAAATGTTGGAAGTTTAACCAATCATTTATGCCTCTCGGATTCTCAGATGTGCCCAGACATGTCTTTCTAAGCCACAATGGGCCTTACTATCTAGGAAACATACTATCAATACTAGTAAAGTCATTCTTTCCCCACATTTTTAACTACCTCTATATCAAGTTTCTTGATTTGCTCAATTAAGGGATAGATAATCAAGTCCCACTTGAGGGAATCGAAGAGCATCAAGACATTTATTACTATTTTTCACCTACTTATTTATTTCATCTACATATTTTGTTTTTCATTACCAGTATTTATTATTTATAGATACATCCATTTTCTACTTTGGGTTTAATTCATTACCGTGTTATTTCTCTCTTCAAACAGTCCCAGCTTTGGCTGTCTCCAGTTCTTTTGGTTAGCTCCGGCGTCCCTTTATCCTATTACTATATACTTTTTGTAAAGAACTTCCCTTGCTTCATGGCATAAGGTGTCTCAGGTTCATCTTAATAGAACTGCGCTGATTTTTATTTCTGAGCTATACCAACTTTTCAATTCCAAAAACTCAGTACCAGGCCACAGCCATTCATCATTTCATACTGTTATTAATCAACTGTACTGTCAGAAATAACTACATACCTAAGGTATCTGTGGGGAATGAATTCCAAGACTCCACTGGACATAAACTAGATAGTACCGATACTTACATTCCTCCTACCCTCGTACAATACTTATATAATTTAATGCCTTTCTCCCCCTCAACTAAGCCTTTAGGATAACTGCACAGTAGCCATGTTTGCAGTTTGAGGTCTAACAGAAAACCAACAAGGATTTCTCATTCGTTCTTCATAATTACACAGTACAGAAAAATTGTCTTCATGAAAGGTTTTAGCAATGTCAGTATATAATCACAAGCAAGAAACTTCCCAAAAATATTGTGATGCACTCAATACTTCTAATTTGGCATATATCCTAAATACCTGTACTGTAAACTATTACTCCAATCCCTAGAATTACAAATATCCAAACTATACTGGACAAAAGATGTTCACCTTCCTACACAAGTCCCTCAAAATTTACCTTGAACAGGGTAAGTCCTCCCATAAACTTCAATAATGGGGCAATTGAAGAAATATTCACAGAACATGCTGGTATCAATAGTAGCAGACATAAGCACAATGCGAACTTCAGGATAAGCCAAAACCACATCACGCAGTACTACCAAAAGGAAGTCAGTCTATTAAAATGAGAAAGAAAAAAAGAAGGTAAGATATTTGTGCACTTAGATTCACTTATGATTTGTGTTATAAAGACACAAGCTATTGATAAAATTCAGTTTCCTAGCAGGCTGCCAGAAGTGCAAGAAAAAGGTTACAGTGTGCTAGAATAACAAATTTAATAAAAGTGGTAGGGATTAGAACAAGTGCCTTATATTCTACTGTGCTGACACATGCTTAGTAGAATCCTAGTGATTCAAGGTGGCTAAAGGAGGATTGACTGGAGGTGTGAGCCTCAAAATAAAAGGGACTAGTGGTACCCTGTGGCTCAATCCCAACAGCACAACCATCATCAAAAAGAAATGAGTGTTATGTGGGTAGGTAAGAGAAAAATATTGTGTAAAGAAAATTTTCAGTGAAACTTAAATTAGGAGGTATATGACTTTAACTAGAACAAGGGAAAAGTCACGTAAGCACAGTCATCTGTAAGATTAGTTTTTAAAATGGAAAGGCGGTATTCCTTTTGTTCAAACAAAATTAACAGCCAAACAGCTTTACTGTTGAAATATAATCATTCATCCACCCACCAACATAAAACTGACAAAGTTATAATCTGGCTGTGTATTTCTTTTCTTTCTTTCTTAAGAGACACAGACAGGGAGTGAGAAAATCAATTTTATTTAGATTTTCATCTAGTGTTTTTTTGTTTTTCCCAACACTTAGTTGTGTTATGTGGTGCTGGGATCAAATCCAAGTCCTTGGTGCATGCTAAGCAAGTGCTCTACCGCTGAGCCACTTTGCCAGCCCCTGCTTGTGTATTTCTAAATCCCATGTTCCTACATCTTCCAACTATCACTACCACTCCTTTCTGTATGTGAAAAACCAGAAATATATACATATTGTCCAGGAAGTTCTCAGTTTCACAATCTTCTTGCCTCAGCTTCCCCCAAAGCAGAGCTCACAGTTATGTACCACCAAGCCTTACACATTTTAATTTTACTTAACCTTACACATGTTTTGGGGATTTTTTTTCACTTACGATAATAAATACAAACTGTTATAGTCAATTTGCCAAGTGTTTTAAATTCCTGCATGTGAATACTTTAATACTCTTAATCTTGCATGCATCGGCATTATTTCTATGATTTTATTAATTTGAAAATTTGCTATTATAACCATTCTTGTGTCTCCTGATATACAAGTTTCTACGGATAACTGTGGTTAGAGAAATGTGGGCAAAGTTACATAAATGTTGAACTTCAAAAGATAAAAACTAAACAACTATCCCAAGTGATTCTATTATGTACACGTTGCCACAAGGAGAAAAAAAATTCATGCTAATCCACATGTTCTCCAACCCCTGAACTGTTAAGTTTTAACAAATAAACCAGTACTTTACTGTAGAATAAGTCCGTACTTGCCCATTTCCAGTGAGACTGAAGAATTCTGTATGTGTATTGGCGAAATGTTTCCTTGTCTGTCAAATAACCTGTTTATAACTTATCTTCTCCTCTTGTGGTACTGGGGATTAAACCCAGGGGTGCTCTACTACTAAAGCTATATACCCCCAGACCTTTTCATTTTTCAGACAGGATCCTGAAAAGTTGCCCTGGCGGGTTGTTAATCTGCCATTCTCCTGCCTTGCTCACCTGATTTACTGGGTTTACACCATGTCCAGCCTTGTTTATATATTTTGCAACTGAAAGATTTGGACAGTTTCTAAAAACTGAATTTGCAAAAAAGTTTATATACTTTGATACTCCCATAATGGAATCTTCTGGCTTAGTTTTCCTTATGATACTTTTTCAACAAACCATCTTCATTTTAATGTAGACTGATATAACATTTTTTCACTTTAAAGTTTATTCCTGTTGTTGTCTGGAAAAAAACATACAGGGGACTGGGTGTCTCAGTGGTTGCAGCGCTTACCTGGCATGCAAGAGGATGCAAGTTTGAACCCTAGCACCACGTACACAACAAATTGTTGGATCAACAAAAGTCACATAAAAAAACAAATAAAATTGATTCTCACTGTCCCCTCTCTTTAAAAAAAGAAAAAACTATTCTGGGCTGGAGTGGAGGCTCCATGGTACTGCAACAAAGACCTGGGTTCGAACCTCAGCATAACATACACAACTAAGTGTCAGAGAAATAAAAACCAGATGAAAAAATTATTAAATTTGAGCCTTCTCAATTTTAATTATTGCTGGAAGGCCAGTGAAGGCCACATGAAATACTAAATAGAATCAATTCTCTTTCTCACTGTCGCTCTCTTAAAACACACACACACACACACACCCACTGAAGCATTGCTTGTAGAAACTCACCATATATGGAAAATTTTTGACATATTGGACTAAAAATATTAAACTTCATTATTTTGGACATATTGATTGAAATAAATTAAAATTAATTTCACTGGTTCCTTTATACCTTTTAAACATATTAATAATAAATGGGAGGCTTAGTGGTTACGGTGCTTGCCTGGCACGTGCGAGTACACAGGCTCAAAAACCCAGCATCATGTACGCAACCAAGTGTCAGAGCAATGAAAGCCACATGAAAAACTAAATTGATTCTTTCTCACTATACCTCTTAAAAAAAAAAAAGAAAGAAAAAAGAAAAAAGAATGAACAAACGAACAGAAGGAAGGAAGGAAGGAAGGAATGAGTGAATTATGGGCTGCAGGGGTGGCTCAGCGGTTATGGTGCTTTCTGGCAACCTTGAGTACCAGAGTTCAAACCCCAGCACCATGTTCACAAAGAAGCCATGGTGCAACGAAAGCCACATGAAAACACTGTTTCTCTATCTTACTTCCCTCTAACAACAACAAAACACCTGTGTGGTGTACACTGATTTGTTGGGTTGTGCTTAAAAAGTATGTTTATATAAGATATTGTTTTTCTTAAAAAGTACCAGTTGCTTTTGGTCATGAATAGTTCTCATAAGTATTTATAACTGATAAAAGTTCTATGAAGAATCCTGCTGGAATTTTCATTATAATCACAGCCAAAATCATGGACTGATTAGGGAAGACCTGTTATCTATTTGATATCAAGTACATCCACCCATTCTTTTTTAGCATTTTGTAACAAATCTTTTGTAACAAGTTTTCCTGTAGAGATCTTACATGCCCTTTTTGCGGGAATTTAATCTTAGAAACTTTAATTTTGACTATGGCAATGTTAATTGCCTTTTAGTTGTTTTCTAAACATGTTTTTCTAAAACATTAGCTGTTTTCTAGCAGTTTACATAAAAATACAAAGAATGCAACTGACTTTTCAATATTAACCTTTTATCCAATCATTGGAAAATATAATATTTTCCAATTATCTGTAATAACTCTTTATAAACTGGAGTTTTCTATGTAAAGAAACAAAATTATGTAGGGTTCATATGAAAGAAACCATAAAAAGCTTCTGCAAAGGCATCTTTTCATTTTTCACTGAGAATGACATGTTAATACAGACAATCATTTTCAAAACCTGAACAAAAACTTTTTTGGGTGGGAGAATACTTAGACTAATCCATGATAGTATTCCAGAAATTAAAATAACTGAAATCATAAAAATCACTGACTTGCAAAATGCACGTGAAGATGAAAGTGAAAAATGAACCATAGCTAATTAAGTCAATAAGAAAAAATCCCCATGGATCCAATTTCTAGCACAAGAAATAAAAAAAAAAAAAAGCATTGCTCAGTGATAGAGCTCTTTTTTGGGTATCATGATAGCCTGAATCCACTCCCAGCACAAACCAACCAAACACAAACCAAACAAATCCCCTGGACCAACATGTTGTTCCCAAGAGATAAAAAAACAATGAAAACCACCATAAAAAAATAAAACACCTCTATTTGAGGAGGTTGAGGAGAGAAAGGGTGGAAAGCAATTTGTAGGTTCTACACAATTCTGGCAGGATTATCATTAAATATTTCTATGTAACTTTATCATATAAACTACCAACTAATTATAAAATTCCCTCACCTATTTAAGCCATACATCATTAGACTGGTTGGTGAATTACGCCAGTTATGAATGAACACTGTAGATATTCTCACTTAACAATAAAATGTACTTATTTTTAGAATAACTTGAGCTTAACAACTTTAAAAGGATGAATTTCATCACTTTCATAACTGAAGTTCACTGGTTTTCATAGTAGGTAAATGATATAAGCAGTGGGGAAAAAAAGAAAAAAGCAAAGACACTTGATCTCTCCCCATTTAGATAAAGTAGCTTTTAGTACCTTATAGATCCTCTCAAGTTACTTACATTAATGTCTCTTTCATGTATTTCATCTACAATTACGTGACTGATTCCCCGAATGCCTGCTTCTAATTTTCTTAAAAGCACACCTTGAAAAAGAAATGAAAGCAATAATTAGAGACGTAGTTCTACATTAAAGTAGGAAAGTACAAAATCAAAGAAGCAAATTTTAAAACTACTATACTTCAATATTCTCCTTATTACACCCTGCATCATCATTTCCAGTTGTACTATTTATTTACGTAAAGGATTCTTGACAAACGTGACAACATAACCCCAAATGAGAACAAAATCCATACTGACCTACAGTACAAAACATTATACTGGCATGAGGGCGAGGAAGGATAGACTCAAATCTAACACTATAGCCACAGCTTTTTCCAGGCTCTTCTCCTCTCTCATAGGCAACTCGCTCTGCCACAGATACTGCACTGATTCTCCTGGGCTGAAACACACATACGAAAAAAATTTAAATACTTCAAAACTTACACTTATTAGGGTTTTAAAATTATCACTGCACATCTCTGCCAACTCAATTAAAAGCAATACTAACACCCATGATATATTACTAAACTCTCCAGTTTTAAAAAAAATTAGGAAAGAAAATATTAACAATTCTATGGCAGACAAGTTTTTTCATTTTGTACAGAATAACTTTATCACTTGCCCAAATCTTTTCTGTAGTAACATAGAATGAACATATGGGAGTACTATCAGTGAACTAAGTGTTTTGCTAAGCTGTCTAAGCAGGCCTCAAACTTGCCATCCTCCTGCCTCAGTCTCCTGAGAAGCTGGAATATGTGTGTGCTACCTCACCAGGCATTGTTAGAAATTTTAAGCAGCAATTTGCTAAATCATCATTAAAAATATAACATCAGGTTAAAAGATAGAATAATTCACGAAGTATCTTCCAGCCTCATGATTCTATTATCATCCTATGAAACAACAGAACAAAAATATTCAATTACTGGGGGAGAACAGAGCAAAGTTCACTGTTCCTCTTCTGTGAAATGGTACCCTATGGAAAAGAATTCCTGGAAACACCTGGGAAGGATTAAGAGCATTAAATGCTTTACTATACCAAGATATTTGGGATTTGGAACTTTATTAGTATAAGACAAAAGATTTATGGCAAGTTGAGGATGTGATTAGGGAAATCAATTTTGGTAGAGTGTGGTTGCCAGGGATTGAACCCAGGGGTACTTAACCACTGAGACATATCCCTAGCCTTTTTTAGATTCTAAAATGGGATCTCCCCTCTTGAGCCCTTGGGATTACAGATGTGCCTCACCATGCTCGGCTAAAAAACAGTGTGAAACAAAAAGGCTTGGGAACCTTTCCATAAATACAGAATGCACGAATATCCATTACAGAAATGTTTGGGACCAGGAATGTTTTGGATTTGGGAATATTTACATATCCATAATAAGCCAACTTAAGGATGGAAATCAAGTCTAAAGGCTACTTTCATTTGTGATTCATGTACAACTTAAACACAAAGACTGATGAAAATTTCATACAATAGTTTTTTTAGTGTACCTGCATTTTGACTGATCCGTCACAATGTAGGTGGTGATATCACGATTGTGCTAAAAATGTTTCAGATTTTAAAGCCAAGCAATGTTTCCTAGAAAGGCTTAACATGCATATTATTTTAAGCTTTAAGATGCAACATTATTCATTCATCTTTTTTGTTTTCAGGTTAAAAACCCTTCATTGGGGCAAGTGGTTTTGGCACTTGCCTTTCATGTGCAGAGACCTGGGTTCAAACCCCCATCACCACATACAGAATCAAGTGTTGCAACAAAAGTCACATGAAAAACTAAATAAAATTTATTCTCTCTCTCTCAAAAAAAAAAAACCCAACTGATAAAAATTACTGACAATAAATATTTCAGAAATATGCCTTCTACAAGCATTCGAAATACAAAATTCAGTTTTTGTTATTTCAAGGTTAATAACCCTCCATTGGTTACGAATTCCCAAACTCACTGGAAGTGGTGGTACATGTCTATAATCCCAGTGGTTCAGGAAGCGGAGGCAGAATTATCTCAAGATCAAAGCCCAACTCAGCAACTTAGTGAGGCTTGAGCAACTTATCAAGACCCTGTCTCAAAATTTAAAAAAAAAAAAAAAAAAGGCTGATGGTGTGGCTCAGTGGTTACTCACCCCTGGGTTTGATCCTCAGTACCAAAACAAACCAGAAAACAAAATAAAAATCCCTAACTCAAGTCTGAACCTGTTTGAGGGCAGTTATCTAGATTTTTGCAATGCCCTCCAACAATATCTTCATCCAAATACAGGACTGAGCTGCTGAAAACCCATTTAACCTGGAAATGCTTTTAAAGAGCTATTTATCTTTTCCTAAGCACTGGGATAAAGTTGCCAGCACTGGTTATTGTAAGTAAGGTATTGTGGTAGTAATTAAAAGGAGAAATTCTGAAGGCAGGTATTTTGGTTTTGAATTTATCACTTTTCATTTTAACTTTAGGCCCATTTAACATGTCTGTGCCTTGATTTATTGGAGAATTATTAAATAAGAGTATTTACACTTACAAACATTATAGAATACAATCAAGAATGCAGTAAGCATTCAACAAACCTTAACCATTACCTGTTCTACTGGCTTGCCTATTCTTGTTCAAAGTAGTTTTTACTCAATAAAATTGTAAGAGCAACAGGACTATTCTTATTTGCTGTAAGTAAAGGCAAAAAACTATGTTTATAGGGCGAAAACCCTCTTTAGCATGTGGTTCAATTTAGCTTACCACATTAGAATATAGAAAAGATACTCAAGTTCTTTTTGTGGCTGTTGTGTATGATTAATTTAAAGGACCTAAGCTGGGTACATTCCTGCAAGCCCAGTGACTGGCTGAGGAAGGAAGATCACAAGTTCAAGGTCATCCTATTTACTAAGATGTTGTCTCAAATTAAAAAAGAAAAGGTTAGGGTGCAAGCTCAGTGGTAGAGGCACCTCTGGATTCAAGCCTTTGTTCCAGGATAAATAAATATTAATAAATATAAATTAGGGAGCTGGGGCAGTGGCTCAGCGGATACAGTGATTGCCTGGCACGCATAAGGATGCAGTTTCAAACCCAGTACCACGTACACAACGAAGTGTTGGAGCAACGAAAGTCATGTGAAAAACTAAATAAAACTGCTTCTCTCTCTCACAGTCCGTCTCTCAAAAATTACAATTTTGGGGCTGGAGCAGTGGCTCAGCAGTTGGGAGTGCCTGAGTGGTGTGTGGAAGGACCCAGGTGTGAACCCCAGCACCACACACACAACTATTGGATAAAC
>PVKS010001980.1:0-53043 GCA_004027875.1 Aplodontia rufa
TTTGCAGTTTTGCGAGGTTAGCCGTCAGCCCTACTGCTTCCCCAAATATGTTAGCATCAACAGATGAGAGAAACCATTCGGCCCTTGAGTCTCTGAGATTGGGAGACTTCACTAAGCATAATTCTATCCATGTCCATCCATTTGATTTCAAAAGACATCATATCATGCTCCCTAATGGCCGAGTAGTATTCCATAGTATATATGAACCAAAGCTTTTGTATCCACTCATCAAGTGAGGGGCATCTGGGTTGGTTCCATAGTCTAGCTATAGTAAATTGAGCTGCTATAAACATTGATGAAGCCACATCGCTATAATATGCTGATTCTAAGTCTTTTGGGAAAAATCCCAGGAGTGGGATAGCTAGGTCATAAGGTGGTTCCAGCCTTAATTTTTTGAGGATTCTCCACACTGCTTTCCATAGTGGCTGAACCAGTTTGCAGTCCCACCAGCAGTGTAGTAGTGTTCCTCTTTTCCCACAGCCCCTCCAGCATCTGTCATTGTTTGTATTCTTCATTTTTGCCACTGTAACAGGAGTGAGGTGGTATCTCATTGAAGTTTTGATTTGCATTTCTCTTATAGCTAATGATGTAGAGCATTTTCTCATATATTTATGGGCTTTCTGGATTTTCGCGGGAGAGAAGTTCCTTTTGAGATCTTTAGCCCATTTATCGATTGGGTTATTTGCGCGTTTGGATTTTAGTTTCTTTAGTTCCCTATATATTCTGGATATTAGCCCTCTGTCCAAGGTGTAGCAGGCAAAAATTTTCTCCCATTCTGTAGGTTCTCTCTTGATGCTCTCGACTAGATCTTTAGCTGTGCAGAAGCTTTTTAGTTTAATTGCATCCCATTAATTTAGTTTTGATTTTACAGCATGCGCCATAAGTTTGACTTTCCTGCTTGAGCCATGGCAGTTTTGTTAAGGAAGTAGCTGCAGACTCCTATGTCGTATGGTGTTGATCCTACTTCTTTTTCTAGTAAGTTTAAATTTGTTCGCTTAATATCCAGGTCTTTGATCCATTTTGATTTAATTTTTGTGAAGGGTGAAAGATAAGGATGCAGCTTCAGATGTCTACACATGGCTGTCCAATTTGACCAACACCATTTGTGGAAGAGACTATTTTTCTTCCACACTATGCTTTTGCCCCCTTTATCAAATATCAGACAATTGAAGATATGGGGGTTTGTCTCAGGATCTTCTATTCTGTTCCACTGATCTTCAGTTCTGTTTTGATACCAGTGCCATGCTGTTTTTGCTATTACAGCTCTGTAGTATAATTTCAGGTCAGGGATTGATACCCCCTACTTCTTCTTTCTTGTAGAGTAATGTTTTGCATTAAATCTGTATAGGGCTTTGGGTAGAATGACCATTTTTATTATATTGATTCTGCCTAACCTTGAGCATGGAGTGTTTTTCCATCTACTCAGGTCTTCTGTAATTTCTTTTTTTTTTTTTTAGTGTTTGATAGTTTTCTTTGTAGAGGTCCTTAATATCCTTTGTAAGGTTAATGCCCAAGTATTTCATTTTTTTGGAGGAGATGGTGAATGAGAAGGCTCCTGTATTAATGCAAGAATACTTCCAGTTAGAATGATTGAGTTATGAGAGTTGTACCCTAATCAGTCCATCCTAATTTGAATGGTCTAACTGAGTGATAACTGTAGGCAGAGGAATGTGGCTAGAAGAGGTGGGTTACTGGGGGAGCACCTCAGAAGGGTTTATCTTCTCTGAAGCCCTCATCCTTCCTCTGCTTCTGGGCCACCATGTTGAGATGTTTCCATCTTCCATGTCCATCATAATGTTCTTCCTCACCTTGGACTCAGAGAATGGGCTTGGCTCATTGTGAACTAAACCTCTAAAACTATGAGCCAAAATAAAAATTCCCTTCATCAAATTCTTGTTGAGTAATTTGGATGTAGTTCCAAAGTTAATAAAGATACCAAGAGAAGTAGGTTTCCATGCCAAGATATGAATGGAGGGCCATATCTGTTCAAAGCAGTGTCAGAGGCCAGTTAAATGAGAAGAATATCCACAAGTATAGGTGTTAGCCTGGTGCAAATTTCTGATGCTCAACCTAGGGTGAATAATGCTTCATTTCAGGAAAAACACCAAGCATGAGATGTTAGAGCACACACTAAAACATGATAAGTGAAATATTTAGATACTCACAAAGCAAATTCACACAAATAATTAATAAATACAAAGAGGAAAAAGAGTATTCTTAAAGTGGAGAAGCCTAGAAGATATTATCTTCATCAATAACTAACCTAAGTGAATACCAACTCTAATGGGAACAAGCAAAATCACATACAATCTAATACAATGCAATCAAAACATAGAATACTGCTTTAGACATCATCCTGAGAAAAAAATATATATATATTTCTATATATTTTTCAAACCTAAATTGACAGACATTCTGTTAAATAAGTGATCTGTGATCAATCATAAAACAAGAACAAGGGAATGTATCTGTTGAAGGAGAGAAAAGAAATATGGCAACTAAATGTAAAGTATGATTTGAACCTGGATGCTTTCCCCATAAAGAATATAAATTGGACAATTGATAAAATTTCAGGACAAAGATCCTATGCAACCTATTGTTAAAGTTGTAGTGAAGATTCAAAGAGAAAATTGACATTTAGAACAGGCACTAACCCTTGTTCAAATGTTAATACCAGGATTTAGGTCTTTTTGTGTGTGTATCTCCTGATGATTATTTAATTCTTGATATTCATTTACTAGTCATGAATTTTCTTTTCCAATACTAGATACATTATGGGACAAAGAATAAATCTTTGCACTGGCTATCTGCTCTTTTCTACATGACTTCCACTACTACCTCATCAATAGAAGGGCTGTTGAGTTTATTGGTGAGAGGGAGGCAAAAGTATAGTGTGGATCTGGACTCATTGTAGATTTCTCTCTCTCAAAACTGAGAAAGTTTGGCTGGAGCAGTGGCTCGGTGGTTATGGTGCTTGCCCGGCATGCACCAAGTACATAGGTTGAAACCCCAGGAACCCACGTACACAGCTAAGTGTCAGAGCAACGAAAGCCATGTGAAAAACTCAATAAAAATTGATTCTCCTTCTCACTGTCCTTCTCTCTTTAAAAAAAAAAAAAAAAGTTTACAGCAGATCACCAAGTGGCAGACTGTACACCTGGCTAAATTTAAGAGCATAGATATATTTGTTTACAAGTCCTAGTTGCCAAAAAAATCTAGTTTTACCATTAACAGAGTAGGTATTACTATTTAATTTCTACTACATTCCAATGCATATATTTGAGTGTGATTCAAATGTAAAAGAAATGGCGGATTCTATTAAACGTCACCTTCAAAACATCCAAGTTATTCTCATGAAGAAAAATATCTGCAAGAGAGAAGTTGATATTTGAGATTCAATAAACAACCCATAAATATTAAATTTCCTGATCATCTCCAATTTTAGTATTTTTAATAATGAAGGTCTTTAAATTTTTGTATTGTTGCAAGTATCACTATGCTAAGTATTTGTGCAATCTTTATTTCTGTTCTTCGTTTTCTAAGATTGCCACAATAAAATGTCATAAACAAACAAAAACATAAGCATGTATTAAGTGGTTGTTTTTTTTTTCTTACTTTTTAGTGTTGTGTTTTCTGAGTTGTTTTTATGTTAATCCCCTGTTGGAGCAGCATTTTCTCCTGTTCTGTGGACTTTCTATTCTTGTGCTTAATTGTTTCCTTTTCTGTCCAAAAATTAATTTGATGCTGCCCCACATATGAATCATTGGTTTTGTTTCTTGTGCTTTAGGATTCTTGCGAAGGAAGTTGGTGACTGTTCCAACATGTTGAAGTGTGAGCATATGTATATTTTCAGTATTTGCAAATTTTCTGGTCCAGTTCCTAGGTCTTTGATCCACTTTGAGTTGACTTTTATTCAGTGTGAAAGAGGGATCTCGTTTTATACTTTTACTTAAGGATACCCAGTTTTCTCTACAGTTTTGTTTAAAAAGCTATCTTTTCTCTGTTATACTGTTCTGGTACCTTTGTTGAGTATCAGATGATGATCCATGTTGATTTATTTGTCCTTGTGTCTTCTAATCTATTGGATTGGTATTTATGTCTGTTTGTTTACCAGTATCATGTAGTCTTTGTTACTATACCTCTGTAATATAATTTTAGTCTAGTATTATAATACCTTTAGCACCACTCTTCCTGCTCAAGATTGGATTAACTATTCTGGGTAACATATTCTCCAAAATGAATTGTATGACAGTATTTTTTCTAGCCCAATGAAAAAAATATTATTGGCATTTTCACAGGATTTACATTGAATCTGTATAAAATATTTGAGAGTATGGTCATCATTTTGGCAATATTAATTCTGCTGATCCAAGAATATGAGAACTCTTTCCATTCTCTAAGCTCTTCTTCAAATTCCTTGCTTATTGTTATATATACTTAAGCACTAGGTCTTATACCTCCTTGGTTAGATCTATTACAAATAATTTATTTTATTTTGAGATTATTGTTAGTAAGATACTTTTCCTTATTTCTTTCTCAGAAGATTCGTTATTTGGAAAATGACAAAACAATTGACTTATGTATGCTGATCTTGTACCCTAATACTTTGCTGAATTTGTTTAGCAACTCTAGAAGTCTTCACGTGGTGTCTTTTGGGTCTTGCATATATAAGATCATATCATCAGCAAACAGATAATTTAACTTCCTTAAAAAATGTAAATAGACATTTCCGAGAAGAAATTCAAATAGGTAACAAATATATGAAAAAAATTCAACATCCCTTGCAGTCAGGGAAATGCAAATCAAAACTACATTGAGATTTCATCTCACTCCTTTCAGAATGGCAATCCTTAAGAACGCAAAAAATAATGAGCACTAGTGATGATGTAGTGAAAAGGTACATTCATACATTGTTGGTGGTACTGCAAATTAGCAAAATCAATCTAGAAAGCAGTATGAGATTCCTCAGAAAATTAGAAATACTACCATCATATAACCCAGCTATCCCACTCCTTTGTATTTATAGACATAAAAGCAAAAATTAGCATACTGTAGGAATACAGGAACATCAATATTTATAGCAGCTCAATTCACAACAGTTAAGTATTGGAACCAGCTCTAATGTCCATCAACAGATGAATGGATAACAAAAATGTGATGCGATATGCACGCTATGGAGATTTACCCAACCTTAATAAGACTGAAATTATGAAATTTACAGGTAAATGGATAGAACTGGAGAACGTCATGCTAAGAGAAACAAGCTGAACTCAGAAAGTCCAGGGTCAAATATTTTCTCTCAAATGAATATGGTAGACCAAAATAAGGGGAAAAAATGGTCAGGGGAAGAATCCCTTGAAAAAAGAAGGGTGATAAGTGGAGTACAGGGAGAGGATTTATGGGGAGGAAGAAGGGATAGGAAAAGAGGAATGGTGGAAAGAATTTGACCAAATAATGTTATATACATATATGAATATACAACAGTGAGTTTCAACTTTAAGTATATCTATAAAGCACTAATTAAAAAAATTACAAATAAATAGAAGGAAGATCAATAGAATAGAGGAAGTGAAACAGGGGCTGGGAAGAGGGCAGGGAAAGGGGAAGTACAGGGGACTAAATTGTAGCACATTATATTCCATTATGGTTTGATTATGTCAAAATTAACCCCAATATATGTGTCACTGTAACATACTAATAAAAAATTCAAAGAAAATATCGTTTCATATTTCCAGAGGTTAGAATTCCACAATGAGCAAGCTGGTGGGATTAGAGACTATGAAGAAGAGTCACTGCCATGCCTCTGATGATTTCTCATATGTTTCTCAAACTCTTTCTTTTCTTGGATTTATAGAAGTGTCATATTTATTTCCGCCTCCATCCACATATTGTAGAGATAGATTCCCTGTGTGAATATCTGTCTCCAAATTTGCCCGTCTTATAAAGAACACAAATCATATTTTGTTAGGTGCCATTTATCAACTTCATTTTGATATAGTTAATTATATCTGCAATGTCCTGTTTTCCAAATGAGATCACATTCTGAAATATTGGGAGTTAGAATTTCAACATAAAATGTGAGGAAACACAGTTCAATCCATAAAAGTATTATTTCATCAACAATTTTTATGCTAAATATAATGATTAATTTTATGTACTGAGTTGACCAGAATAAGGGATATCAAGATAACCGGAAAACATACCATTTATGCATGTGTCTTTGAGATGTTTCTGGAAAAGATTAGCATTTAAAGACTGAGAAAAAATGATCTGCCCTCAGAGATGACCAGGGGCATCATCTAATTCATTATCCAATCCACTGAGTACCTGAAATGAGTAAAGGAAAAGGAAGAGTAAATCTCTCTCTCTGTGTCTGTCTTTCTTTCTCTCTTCTGCACTCCTCCCTATTATCCTCCCCTTTCTTCTTCAGCTGGAACATCCTTAATTTTATGCCTTAGGACTCTGGAGCTACAGATTCATGGGCCCTCAGATACCAAGACATATACCAAAATCTCCCTTTGCTCTTAGGCCTTTAGATTTGAATTAAATTGGGCCTCTTTCTCACTAATAAAATCTGCTACTGCTCTGAGATGAACCCTGAATCTGAACTTTAAAGTCCACCCATGGAAAGGAGTAGCTTCAAGTATCAGTCAGGGTTCTCTAGAAAAATAGAGCCAAAAGAGTATTTAAATGCATATGAGGTAATTTGTTATGGGAATTCACTCATGGAGGCTACAAAGTCCCATGCTATGGTTTCTACAGGCTGTGAAGTTAGGAAGAACCAATTCACATCTTCTGGGCATTAGAACTTTCACTTCTTTGGGGTTGTGGGCCATTATACCACTTACCTCAAGTTTTCTTTGGAGAAAATTGTAAATACAGAAGGGAGATTAAAATATGTGAACACAGAAATAAATTATATTTGTTCAGAAATGACATAAAGATGGAAGTTGATGAAAAGGATATTGTAGTATTCCAAACCTGGGAAGGCAACTGAAAACAGAAGATAGATCAAAAAGAAGTCATCAACAATATCTACCTTCATAGCAGCTCAATTTACAATAGCTAAATCATGGAAACAACCCAGATGTCCCTCACTGGATGAATGGATCCAAAAACTGTGGTACATATATACCATGGAATTTTACACAGCAATTAGAAACAATGATATTGCAGCCTTTGAAGGTAAATGGATGGCTATGGAAGAAATTATGCTGAGTGAAATCAGCATAACCCAGAGAACCAAGGGTTGAATGTCTTCACTCATCTTTGGAGACTAGAGCTAGACCTTGGCCATTTAGAAAGGAGATCTATTATCATGTTTTAAATCCAGAAAAGGTGTAATGTTATACAACCTAATACATTTTTAGAGATGTTTTGGGAAGGGGAGGGGAGGGTAAGGGTGGGTAATCGCAGGGGGCACTCTTGGGGCTAAATCTAATCTTCAGAATCTCTCTATATATTACATTATTTCATTAAAAGATTGTGTGATTGTTCAACAAATAAATTTCTGAATAAAAAACATAAAAAATAAAAATAAATAAATAAATAAATTCTGTCAAATAAAAAAAAAAGTCATTATCCTATGCAGCAGAATACAATAACTTCTCCTGGATGATTTCATCAAAGAAATTTTATAAAAACAAATTTTTAAGACTACAGAGTTGTCTCCAGGGAAAAAAATTTAAAATAATCCCTTAAAAACACAGAAATAAGGTAATTGGTGATAATTTTAATCTTTTTAAATGTGGAAATCAGACAACTGGGAACAATTTTTAAATGCATATTTGACAAATTTCAGAGTTTTTTGGCAGAATATCTCTGCCTACATTTCTCATAAAATAATATATTGTTTAGTTCTAAGTAAAAAGTTGATATGTATCAGGGTATTTCCACTAGGATATAACCAACTCAAAGAAGTTTATAATGTTAACTTTGTAAACTGTTAAAAGATCAAATAATATTGCCTTTATATCTATCACAGCAGCAAATATTACTCTCAGAGACATGCTTTGTCAGAGTCTTTTCCCAGGGTCCTGTGGAAAGAATATTCCTCTCACTTATTTCTCATTTTAACCAATGGGAAATTTCTACAAAAACACTGATGTTTGATTAAAGTTATAGTTCTCAGGACCAAGAGAAAAGAGAAAAACCAAGACATAAGGCAAACATGAATTGTTAGCAAATATTTTTAAAAAGCAAGCCCTAGTCCTAGCCAGATTAGCAAAGAAATCTGCTTACACAGGCCTATGTGCCTCAGATCCCCTTATCTGGTAAAGCAACCCTAAGCTTCTCCAAAAAAATTATAAACATGCAAAATGGAAAAATAGTATGATGAGACACAGCAAATGTAAAATGCAAAATCAGAGCAATCAGATATGCTAGAATCTAAAATATATTGAAATATAAAATAACTATATTTAATGTTTAAGGATCACGGTAAACTAAGGACTGAGGACTCTAATATTCTTACAATCCATAGCAATCTAATAATCTTAGGACTTTTTAATAAGAAAGCAGACAAAATGAAAGAACAAATGGGTAATATAATGAAAGATATTGGAAATCTAAGAAATTTTCAAAGAAAATGCTAGAAATAAAAAGCAGTGTAAGAGAAATAAAGAATAAACGTACGGGCTCAGAAGTAGCCTGGACTTGATCAAAGAATTAATTAGTAATCTTAATGATAAGTCTGTTTTCCAAACCAAAATAAAGAAGCAGAAAAGGAAGGGGTAAAACATTACTGCTATATGCAATAAAAAAATTAAAGTCCAAAAAAGTAGTGAATATACCACAGAAGATATTCTTGAAGTAGTTAAACTAGTCATGCTTGATATTTTCCAGAAGTGATGATGGACACCAAAAAGTAGGTTCAGGATGCCCAGAGAAAATCAAGAAGTGGAGATTTTGGATGCCTCATTTTAAAAGCGTGGGCCAAGAAATGTTTCAGATGTTAGATGTTTTTGGATTTTGGAATATTTATATATACATAATGAAATATCATGAGCATAAAATTTATGCATAAACATAAAATTGATTTATGTTTCACATATGCCTTATACACCTAGTCATAAGTAAATTTTATGCAACATTTTAATAATTTTGCCCATGAAACAAAATTTGCATACATTGAACCATCAGAAACAGAAAACATCACTATCTGTCACCCTATGGACAATTTGTGGTTTTCTGTCATCTCTGTTATTCTGACTCTGAATTTAGATGGTATTGGTATGCAATTTTATTATGTTTATTCATACAAAATATGCGGATAATTAAAGAATCATGGGCCATTATAACTGTGAAAAATAAAATGTTTTCCGGGTAAAAAAATGGTATAGTAGCACTACAAGAATGCTTTCATCAACTGTGAACAGCAATGATGCTGGGCACTGTGGCACACCCCCGCTGCTCAGGAGGCTGTCACAGTAGGTTCACTTCAGCCCAGGACTCAAGTTTACTTGAGTCCAGTCTGAGCAACATAGTGAGACTCCATTTCAAAAAGTGAAACAGTTACAACAACAGGGGGTGTTCCATCTCCACCTGCCATGCGGTATTTTGGTTAGGAGTTTAACATTCACCACATTATACATTTTTTTTGGTGACAAGAAACTTCAGAAGCAGCTAAAAGACCAGCAGAAGAAGTCCTCTGGAATGGGGAAGCTGTTTAAGTTTTCTGCAGTCACGTGCTTCATAAGCAACAGTTTGAGAAGTCTTTCTTTGATTTTATAAATTGAAATGATCTTTTCCTGACATGCATGCTGCTCTGTTTTATAAGACCAGACACAGTTCTACAATGTCATCTGAAAGAGCATTTTCTACAGTGTTCACAGCATCATCTTCATCATCAGTATAATCACAATCACCTGGATTCAGAACCATTTCTATTTCACCACTGGTCAATGAACAACTGGAGTCTCATTATCCATGTTAGACTCTTCTGTGTCCAAATCCATCTTGCTTACTGATGGGTTTTGAAGAGATAGTGTTTGCATATGTAAGAAGGCCAGATATTCTTCACACTTGACATATGGAATTCTTCAAAGATGCTACCTTATTCATTATATTCACTGAACATAACCGCAGGCTAGAGGTCATGCTAGGGAAGTGCATGGTGTCTTTAGTCACTGTTCCAAGCATTGGTAAACACATAAGGCATTATTCATACTAAAGTACTTTTGAAAAACCTTTCAAGCCTATGGCTCTGTTCACTGCTACTAGCATGCTGTTCAAAGAAAGTGTTCTAATATGTACTCTTCATTGATCTGAAGATATTCTGTCACAAGGCTGCATGAATATATTTGGCAGAATGCACATAACATAATCTTTATTTTTCATGAGAGTTTCAGCTGGGTAATCAGCAGAAAAATCATCAGGATATCATACTCTTAAGTTGTCATCCAGTCCAGCTCTCTTATAGAGCATAAGGTACAATTATAAATATGTTTGTGATACTGATCAAAGGATAAAATGAAACTGGTTATTCCCATCCTTTTGTTAGCATATTAATAGACTGGTAAGAAATTTCCTCTTTTAGAATAGCAAGGACACAAAGAATGTCCTGGCACATAGGCTTCCACTTTTGTGTAACTGCTGCCGTAGCACATCCTGGCACGTCATTCTGTCCTTGGTACCCTTTACTCCAGTATAGCCATCCCACCAGTCAGTACATCTTTTGGGGGAAATATTGAAAAAACATAATTATTTCATCAGCGTTATACACGTGTCCTAGTGTCAGATATTCATCAGTGATCACCTTGACAAATTTATCAATGCATTTCTCTGCTTCTTTGTGACTGGCAGTTTTTTATAATTTAATGCCACATCTTTTCTAATTTCTACAACCAGCCAGTTGAATATGTATAATTCCTTTCAATTTTAAGCTCCTCATAATATATCTTTCTTATTCCATGATCTGCATACCACTATTAAATAGCATGTGCTCACTATGTGGTAGACTGGTCCATTCTTTCCATATGCAATTAAAATATTCATTTTTAGGTTTATGAAATTTTTTCCTACTTTTCATTAATTTGTATTTCTCACTTTCAGCATAGAAATTCAGTGGTCTAGTATTCAGTTTCTTCTGGTCATATGAGATAGTTGTTTTATCCCCAAACTCTTGATTTGTTTTGCTTTCTTTATAAGATTGTCTAAGTTTTCAGTTTCTTAAGTTTGAAATGTTATGGTCAGATTAGCAAGTTTTTAGTATTAATCCTGTTTTCTGAACTTTTGTGGTTTCGTATCTGTCGTTAATTTTAGGAAATTCTAGGCCATCATTATTTCAAGTATTTTTTTCTGTTACATTATCTTTCTCTCTTCAATTTTACAATTACACATGTATTAGTTACATCCTTTGAAATTTTTCCACAGAGCTTAACGATTGTGTCCTCCTTTTCCATGCTGTTTTCTATTTATTTTTCACTTTGGGATGTTTCTACAATCCTATTTTCTAGCTCACCGATTTTTCTCTTTGTTGCATCCTGTCTACTGATAAATGCATGGATGCTATTTTGCATTGGTGTTATGATACTTTTTATTTCTAGCATTTCCTATTAATTCTTCCCAAGAAAACTACCTCTATCACATTACCCATCTGTTAGTGCATGATGTCTACTCTATTCATTGGACCCCTTGACATGGTTATCACAGTCATTTTAAAATTCCCTATCTGGTGATTTGGAAATTTGTGCCATATTGGGGTCTGGTTCTCATGATTGCTTTGTCTCCTTAGGCTTTGTTTTTATTGCCATCTGGCTCCTCTTGTAGTATTTGTTGAAAATGAAATGGCTGGGGGCTGGAGTGGTGGCTCAGCAGTTATGGTACTTGCCTGGCATGAGCAAGGATGCAGGTTCGAAACCCAACACAGCATGCACACAACAAAGTGACAGAGCGATGAAAGCAACATGAAAAATTAAGTAAAATTGATTCTTTCTTCTCTCTCTCCCTCTGTCCCTCTCTCTTTTAGAAAATGAAATGGCATAATAAGTTATGGGAACCAAAGCAAATTAACTTTTTGGACAAGGTTTCAGTAGGCTGTTTAATGTTTTCCATAGCTATCAAGCTTCAAGTTCCTCAAGGTCCTCATGGTTTGTTACCCCTATTGTTTTAGTCAGCTATTTCATCGCTATGACTAAAAGACATGACAAGAACAATATTGGGAGAAAAGTTTATTTTGTGGCTCACAGTTTCAGATGCCTTAATCCATAAAAGGCCAGCTCCGTTCCTTGGGGCTCCAGGTGAGGTTGAACATCATATCATGGTAGAGGAAAGCAGGAGAAGGCATAGCAGAGAGAAAGTTCACTCTAGGAAGCAGAGAGAAAGTTCACTCATCAGATACAAAATATATACTCCAAAGGCACACCTCCAATGACCTACCTCCTCTAGCCAGAGCCTATCGAACTACAGTTAAGTTAATCCTTATCAGGTGATTAACTCACTGTTAGATTAAGTCTTTCTTAACCCAATCATTTTACCTCAACCTTCACATTGTCTCACTTATTGAGATTTTGGGGGATACTTCACATAAAAACCAAAACACCTATTGTCTTTAGATTTCCATAAAATGCTTTGCATATCTTTCATCTGCAATTATGTATTTTATTGAAGTCCTGCCAATGTGGTGGTGAAGGTGTGGGAGATGGAAAGGATATTTCAGGATTTATGGAATTTTCCTTAAAGGCTCATGTGTTGATGGCTTGGTCCTCAATGCAGCAAAGCTTGGAGATGGGGCTTTTGAGAAGTGATTGGATTATTAGACCTCTATTGCTGGATTAATCCATTAAAGAATTCATAATTTGAGCACACTATTGGGGAAGTGGAAAGTGTAGGAAGTGGGTCCTGAGAGAATGGAATAAGTCTTTGAAGTATGCCCTTGGGGATTATATCTTGTCACAGGTTTTCCAATACTCCTTTCTCCCTTTCCCCCTTTCTCTGCCTCTAGGCTGCCATGAGCTGAGCAGCTTTCCTTTGCTACAACCTTTCACCATGATGTTCTGCCTCATCAAAGGCCCAAAGCAATGGATTTGACTGACAATGACTGAAACCCTCCAAAATTTGAGTTAAAAATAAATCTTTCTTCTTTATGTATTTTTCTCAAGTAGTTTAGTCACAGAGGTGAAAAGTTGACTAACACAGCATACTATACTCATTTCATTATTTTTAAATCCTTTAGTGGATTTGTACTTACTTTCCTGCTATGACTGTCACAATGGTTTTTCCCACCTTAGGTGAGGTGGGAAGAT
The DNA here is from genome assembly GCA_004027875.1 of Aplodontia rufa. Lineage (NCBI taxonomy): Eukaryota > Metazoa > Chordata > Mammalia > Rodentia > Aplodontiidae > Aplodontia > Aplodontia rufa. The sequence goes on from PVKS010001980.1 coordinate 13,245, forward strand.
TACAGTGTGCTACAGCTAGGTATCTCCAAATAAAGTAATTTTCTGACCAAATTTTTCCAAAGAAGAGCATGCCTTTGTAAATGCTCTGGTAGTATTTTAAGATGATTACTTTTCTCCTGTGTCTGCCAGAGCTGTGAGGGTCTTTTCCTTAGCTCTCTACCATGAGAACCACAGGTTCCTAGAGGCAAAAATCTATGAAATTGTAGGGCCTGCCTTAAGCCTGCAGGAGTCTCTTACTTTCAAGCTGGTACAGTCCACACTCAGCTTCGAACAAGTTGTAAAATTAACATTTAGAAACCCTGCTGATTTTGTCTCCAGTGGCTACTTCCCCATAAAAGTTCCAGGCTATTATTCTCCACATTTACCTGCTTCCCCAGGTTTGAGACAGTACTTTTCTTGGCCCCTTCAACAAAATTATTTGATGAATTCGAGAACAGTCCCTAGTCCTTGATTTTCAGTTTATTCTTCATTATTTTTTATATAAGGACATAACTAATGACATATCTACTTACCAGGGCTTAAACCAGAACCAGCAATATACATTTTATCAAGTGTGGTTTTCTACCACTGTAGCACAGAATAGTTAACCAAGATGAAGTTGTTTTTGGATGTGACCTAGACACATCCTCTAGGATCACTCAAAAATTGTAGATTCAAGTGTAAAATTACAATTATGCTATAGATAGAGATGAATACACTGCCAAAAAGCTGATCAAAATAATCTTTTTTTTTCTTTTTTTTTTTTAAAGAGAGAGGGACAGTGAGAAAGGCAGAGAAAGAGAGAAACAACTTTATTTAGTTTTTCACATGGCCTTAGTTGCTCCAACACTCAGTTGTGTACGTGGTGCTGGGGTTTGAACCCGGGCCCTCGTGCTTGCTAGGCAAGCGCCGAAACCGCTGAGCCACCGCTCCAGCCCCCCAAAATAATATTTAATCAAATAATGTTTAAAGGGAAATAAAATGAAGAACTACTATATCTATAAAAATTACCCAAAGTTTCTTGAAGAACTTGTAACGAAAGATATAACCATCTTACTGATCCCTTGAAGGCATAGGCTTTCAAAAAATGAACAGCTAAAATATGAAACTAAGGACAGTATGAGGAAATATGGAAACAGTAAATAAATTTAACCAAGGACAAAAAGGATCTTGTTCTCAAAAAATTCCACTGTAGGGGGCAGCAATTGCAGCTACTCTAACACATGTGGTAAATTAATTTGGATCTGTTTAGAGGTGTAGAAACAGACTAAAAACAATTGGTGGTGGGATTGGAATATATTCTAAATACTGGATTTTTCATGTTGAATATGTAAATATAGATTTGGATTCTCAAAGTGGGTCCTGAGCCTACACTCACGCTACTAATAATACAAATCTATAGTAGAGAAATGGATAAATTTAAATATGAGCTATGAATGAGAAGATCAAATGGAAGCATTTCCATGATTGCTCTTTATATTTTTCCAAGAAGGCAAGATTGTCTCAAATGTGGTTTTCTTTGAGAATACCCTATATTTTAGCATTTAATTAGGTTATAAATGTTAGATATGTACCAGGTAATAACTAAACATAGGGAATTAATTATATATATTTGTAACTCAATAAAGCTAATCTATAGGCATACACTAAAATCATTGAATTGTATAGTTTATTTATATTTGTGAGTAATAAATCATATATGAATACACCAGCTTTTTTCTTTATTTTGAATATTAAGGGTACATTCAAGTGTGCAATTCAATGTGCTAGTGTATTCTCAAACATATATAATCATTACCATTGGCAATTTTAGAAAATTTTCATCATTACAAAGGAAAAGCCCCTTCTCTTTAGCTATTATACTACAATTGCCCATTCTTCTTCAGCAGTAAGCACACACTAATCTATTTCTTGTCTCTAAGGATTTGTGTATGTTGAGCAAATCATATAATGTTACCATAGTATATGTACTGTTTTATTCAGCTTTTTGGCTTCTGTGACTAAAGGATCAGACAAGAACAATTTTAGGGGGAAAAGTTTGTTTGCAGGCTCACAGTTTTAGAGGTGTTAGTCCATGGAAGGGTGGCTTCATTCCTCGGGGATGAAGGTGAGGAAGAACATCATGGTGGCAGGCATGGCTCCAGGGAGCAGATAGCACATGGCGTCACATCAGGAAGCAGAGCAGAGAGAGAAACTCCACATTAGATACAGAATATGTACCCCAAAGGCATGACCCCAATGACCCACCTCCTCCAGCTACCTCCTACCAATTTACAGTTGACGGGATTAACTCACTGATTGAGTTAGGGCTTCTAGAACCCAATCATTTCATTTTAGCTTTCCAAACTGTCACATATGAGCTTTCAGGAGCACTTCACATTCAAACCATAACATGTACTTTTTCTGACTTGCTTCTTTCACTTAAGATGTTTTTAAGGTCTACCCATACTGCAGCATGTATCAGTACTTCATTTCTTTTTTATAGATTAATAATAGTCCGTTGTGTATTATAAAACCTTTTTATTTTTTTATTTTTGTCTATCACTTGGTGAGCATGTTTATTTATTCCTTCTTGGATACCTTAGTGATATTCCTATGTAAGGGTATTTTGGTATTTTATTTATTTTTGTTTGTAGTCTTATGTGTGTATTTGTCTTGAGCATAAACCTAGCAGTGGAAGTCCTAGGTATATTGTATTTCTATATTTAATCACTTGAGCAGTTTATTTTTCAATGTGACTCCATGATTTTACACTTCCAACAGAAACATTCAAGGGTTCTTATTAGTGTTAACTTTCTCTCTCCCTCTCTCCCTCACACACACACACATAGGCACTCATACATATCTCTCATATTCATCTTTAATTATGGCATATTTTATTTGTGTTACTGAGTTATAAAACTCTTTATATATTCCAGATACCAATCCCTTATCAAATATGAATTTCAAATATTTTTCCTGTTTTGTGTATTTTTCATTGTCTTCATGCTTGTCTTTGAAGCAGAGACAGCTTTGATTCTAATGAAATTCAATTTATTTTTCCTTCTGTTGTTGTGCTTCTGGTGTCATGTTTAAGAATCCATTGTAAAGTCTCATGAATTCATTTCTAAGTTTATTTTGAGCATATGTAGTTTTCCTTTCTGGGACCTAGGCAAAAGGAGGAAACTCCTCTTGGCTGCAATTAACCAGAAGTTTGTCTCATAACCAGCAGCTGAAGACAGGGATAGCCCTGCTTCTTCAAGAAAGACTAGCTTTTGAGTGGTAGCTGTGGATGGTGAGAAGGATTGTACCAGGCTGGACTGGAGTTCCCAGCACAATGAACCAAGAGAAAGGGATACTATATGTTTTATTTGAAATAACAGAGATGTTCACCTTTCTTACTGTTTCAGCAGTTTTTCTTGTATAAATATTTATTTACCTACTTTTTAAGGTTATTTTCTGAAATTTTAAGTTATTGCATTTTGGTTTTGTTTGTTTTATATAATTTACAACAGTGTCACAGGAAGTATATCAGTAGGGCTCCTCAGGCTGTCATGCTGGTGGTGGAAACCAAACAGAACTGATGTTTTTTTCCTGCTTTTGGTAGTCTTGGTGCTATGCAAGGAATCTGGTTAAGTGGGGCAATCCAGCATAGTTAAGAGTAAAATTCTCTGTTGCTGTTGAGAGGGGGAGGGCATTAACTTGGTAATCTTTAACTTCACTCAATTCCTATGTAGTGAACACTGGGTTGAAAGCTGGTCTTGCCACAGTGTTTTCTATTGGAGTAAGAAGAGCAATGACAACAAATTTGGGATGATCTTATCAGACAAAATCTAAAGCAAGTCATGAATAGCACAGCAACATCTCTTACACACTTGTAAGAAGATCTGGGATCAAAACATTAAACAGGTGGTTCTCCAACTCAGGGCAAAGCAAATTAAAGTGACATGAAATTACAGAACTTTCAAATATTCATGTAATATACCGAAGGGACTCCAGAATGGGAAGGATTATGTATTTGCAACTACCACCCAGCCTATGGCTATAAAATAAGTGGGACCAAGTGTGCTATTCTATAATATGCCATTCTATATAATTCCTCACAGTTAATTGATTTAAAAATGTATTATAGATTATGTTCTAATCAGGGTTTAGAAAAAACAGAATTTAGAGATAAGGACATGTTTTTAAAGCATAATACCTGATTCAAGATAGAGGAAGTTTGCAGTATTTTTGAATTAGAGATTGATTGTAAATGCTTCTTTGAGGATAATGAATTCTTCTAAGATTTTTCCATCTGCAAGAATCAGCTCCATACAGTCAATTCCATCTCCAGATTACTTTGAATCAGTCTCACAAGGAAATAGCCTAGGACCTGTTGCCTAAGCTATTAGTGTACAAAGGAAAGATAAATACCCCATTTCTAGGAAAGAAACAAATAAATCTGAACCCTTTGGAAAATAAATAGTTTTTTTTTTATTCCATTGTATCTTATATATTTTTCTTGTTTAAAAATTACTTCTGTGTATGGGGAGCCTGAATAAGTTTGTATAAGCTCTAAGGGTTGCCTGGAAGTAATCAAAAGGGAGATAGTTAACACAGATGGGGGCCCTTCCTGCTTCTCTCATTAGACAAAGTCCTCAAGCATATGTGAGTATCAGATATCATAAGGATAATACAGATTTTTTAGCTCAACAACATGAGCTCATGTAGCCTAAATTATATTTATTGAAATACCATTTAAACTTCCTTAAAATTATTATTAAACTCCATCTTTTTTTCCTTTTGTATTGATTCAGCATCATCTTACATAATGAAGGGATTTGTTGGTTCACATTCATACATGTATACGTATTGACAGAGTTGCTCAAACCCCATTCTTGTCCATGATCTCCCCTGCTTTCCCCACTCACTAATCTCATGACTCTTCTAGAGTTCCCCAAGTTATGGGTATAAATGAACATATAAATGTAATTTAAACATTGAAATTACTAGATTTATATATAAGTTTACCTGAGTGCATTTTTTAAAATAGGAACAGAGGTTGCAAACGTTTATTGTGACTCTCAATCATGAAGGGTATTTGTAGTATCTGCTTTCTTATCCTCTTACTCACTTTTCATAGTTGGAAGCTTAGACTTGGAGCATCCCTGCTCCTTGTACATAGCATATATACAGGCTGAAGCGGGCACACTTAAACACTCAGATTTTATTCAATAATTTAAAGCTCTCTTTAATCCTCCCTGACAGGCAGAAGCTGAAATTAGCTCAGCTTTAGACATCTGAATCATTCCATGGTTCCAGATCACCTAATTTAGAGATAGCATGTATACCCCAACCAATCCAATTCATGATGCCCCAGCTCAAGATACCTGTTGCACATGAAGAAGCTTATTTATCACTGTGTGTTAAGAAATAATTTAGTAGCAGAGAGTGTCAATTTAGTTATCTATTTAAATATTCTCTGGTATTCAGGACTCCTGGAATCAAAACTTTCACACACATGAACACACAGATGACCTTGGAACATTGCAGCTAACCTACTCTAGATTTTTATGACTAAGTTTAAAGTCTATTTTAAAAAATACATTTCAACAAGCCAATATTGGTGGCACATGCCTGTAAATCCAGTAATTTTGGAGGCTGAGGCAGGAGGATTGCAATTTGAAAGCCACCTCAGCAATTTAGTGAGGTCCTTAACAACTCAGTGACAACCTGTCTCAAAGTAAAAAGGGCTAGTAATGTAGCTAATGGAAAGTTCCTCTGAGTTTGATTCCCAGTACAAAAACAAAACAAAAAGTAGAATATATTGTCACAAAAACCAGAGTTTGAGAAATGCTGACCTTGATGGGAAACATAATCCAGTTTGGCTGCGATGAACATTTTTCATGAGATATTAGAGGGAGATAATCCTGGATAAAATCACTTAGGTATAAGGTCTTGTTTTAGTTAGTTTTCTTTTTTTTTTCCGCAGCTGTGAAAAATAACCTGGTGAGAATAATTTTAAAGGAGGAACAGTTTATTTGGGTCTCAGTTTTAGAGGTCTTAGTCCACAGACAGCTGACTCCATTGCTCTGTGTCACATGACAGAAGAGTGTGGTGAAGGAAAGTGGCTTAGGGCATGGCCAACAAAGAGAGAGAGGGATTCAGAGAGAGAGAGAGACAGAGAGACTTCTCTCACCAAGGACAAAATGTATAACCCAAAGGCATGCCTCAATGACCCACTTCCTTCAGACACACCCTGCCTGTCCATACTTACCACCCAGTTAATCCCTATCAGTGGGTTAATGAACTGATTAGGTTAAAAACTCTCATAGCCCAATCATTTCTCCTCTAAACTTTCTTGTGTTGTTTTACACCTGAACTTTTGGGATACACCTCATATTTAAACGATAACAGGTTTTAAGAGACAAGCTACACAGTACGTTAAAATTGGAATTGAAATTTGAATGTTCCTTCATGAGCTTACAGACCTTGTTTCCCTGCTTTTTTATTCAGAAATTTATTTGTTAAACAAGCTTCTAATGAAATTATATATATGTATGTATATATATGTATATATACACATATATATGTATATATATACATACATATATATATATAAATTCTGAAAATTAGATTTACCTCCAAGAGTCCCCCAATTACCTACCTTTATACTCCCTCCCCCCACTTCCCAATACATCTCTACAAATGCCTTAGGTTGTATGACATTACACCTTATCTGGATTTAAAACATGATAATAGACCTCCTTTCTTAATGGCCATGCAGTTTTACTCAGCAATTAGAAACAATGATATTGCACTCTTTGAATGTGAATGGATGGCTATGGAAGAAATTATGCTGAGTGAAATAAGCATAACCCAGAGAACCAAGGGTCGAATGTCTTCACTCATCTGTGGAGACTAGAGCTAGACCCTGGCCTTTGAGAAAGGAGGTCTCTTTTTTTTTTTAAGAGAGAAGGACAGTGAAGAGAGAGAGAGAGAGAGAGAGAGAGAGAGAGAAAATAGATTTTTATTTAGTTTTTCACATGGCTTTCGTTGCTCTTACGGTTGTGTATGTGGTGCCGGGTTTTGAACCCATGTACTTGCGCATGCCAGGCAAGCACCATAACCGCCGAGTCACCACTCCACCCCATTTTTCCTGCCATCTTTTTAATTCTCAGTCTCTCTATTCAGTTGGTGAAAGGCCCTAAAGGAATATTTATTTCTCAAACCAGGGCATGATAAACACATATCCTTTTCCAAAGTATGTACTTGATATACTCCATCTTATTAAAAAGTTTAGTAATAAAATAAAACTAATTTTGAAGTTTCTTTAAGCATTAGTTATATTAGAAGGTACATTAAATTATATCCCAGAAGCTGCATCAAAGGAGCCAAGATGAATGTCCATTGGCTTCAAGATTAATGTGGTCCTTCAAAGACAACTTGCACACCAAGGGACTATTAGTTCACACTACAGATTCCAATAAAGCAACAACAACACTGAGCCATAATGTCATATATAATGGAAATGGAAAATTTAGATAAAGGGGCAGAGGTTGCATTTTTTTCATTGTGTTTTAAAAGCTCCAGACTTATTGATGTTGGGAGCAAACTGAAGAAACAAAGATATCTTTGCCCAAAAGGATGTCTTTCCTGTATTTTATTATATGATTAATTGTTTTAATTTTTTCTCAGTCACTGAAATTACTCACTTAACAACTTGGAGTAGCAGTTCTATCTATGGAGAGAGGCTTTTCAATCTATATAAATAGATCCTTTCTGTATGCTTACTACCATTTTAGAGGCCTTCTTTTTACACATTTTTTCCATATTAAATATTGTTGTAATAATGGTTTAGGTTATAAGAAAACACATATCCTTACTTACTCCACTACTATAAAACCCTAGTGTTGAACCAGGCATTTTTGTGACCCTATGTCTCATTTCCTCTGTTTTGAAAATGGGAAAATAGGGGCTGGAGCAGTGGCTCAGGGGTTTCGGTGCTTGCCTGGCAGGACCCAGGTTCAAACCCCAGCACCACGTACACAACTAACTGTTGGAGCAACTAAGGCCATGTGAAAAAAACTAAATAAAGTTGTTTCTCTCTTTCTCTGTCTCTCTCACTGTCCCTCTCTCTTTAAAAAAAAAGAAAGAAAGAAAGAAAATGTGAAAATATATCAACTAGGATATTGATGCACATGTTTTATAGATCACTGCATGCTGAGGGATGTAAGTTATAAAAGGTGATCTATGCCCTTTGATTACACTTACCACTGCTATCTGGAGCAGTATACAAGGAAAAAATATTCTCCATCCCAAAAGATTAGATGTTGATGGTACCTAATATGGTTCTGAAGAACTTTAAAAGGAGATAAATAGTTTGTAATTGAAATATCTTTATTCTTATATTTTAATCATCATAATAACTCAAATCAGGGAACAAACAGCAATTATTCATTCCGACAGTTGAGGAACTTAAACTTCTCAGCAGCAAAACTGAAAAGGATGGATGGAGCAAGAAATCCAGCTTCAGTGTCTTTTGCACACCTCACAACCTCCCCCAATATTTTGTGTACATTGGAGTATCAAGTCTGCATGCCTTCATCAGCCAACAATTGTGAACACAATTCCATTGACCTATAATTATACCCATTTCTTTAAATATTGGCTTTTCTTTTCCTAGTGTTGAAGAATGAAGTGAGGGCTCTGCACACTTTGGCAAGTGCTAAACCTCTAAGCTACACCCCATCCCAGAACTGTGTAGTTTCAACAGAAACCTTATGGCTTACAAAATCTAGCATATCAGTTCTTATTCTTTGGTATAGAAAAGATTACTGATCCCCCCTTTATTTCATTAGTAATGCAGATACTTGACATTTCTTAAACTTGTTTGCAACAACACCTTGATTAGAATAAGCTACATTTTAGTATGCATTATTGAGAGAAGGATAAAAGGAAGGTGGGAAGGAGAAAAGGAAGTAGTTTGGGAATAACACCAATCTAAGAATATGTTCAGATTTGAATATACTCAATCTTTTCAATGCAGGCTTTCTTATCAAAGAACTAACTAACCATTGCTTTGTTGAGAGTAAGTAAGAAATGAATGGCCTGTCATGTTTTGGTCACTAAACAGATATTTTTAATTTATTGTACTCCAAGGTCAAATGAAAAATGACCTTCACTAGTTCATTTTAGAAGGATGGCAAGTCCTACACAGAAAAAGTAACACAGCCCAGCTTGTACACAGGCAAATGTTACATAAGTAATTTTTACTTCCTATGAACAACTGTAATCATTAAACTACTCTCCATTAATTGCTGCTGATTGTTTTTCAGACCAGCTACATTTTATTTTTTCTTAAAACTGAGTAATCACAAATTACATTTTACAAACAACCAGATATGTTCAATTTGGATTTCAAAATGTATCAATTTCACCACAGAAGATTTTTGAGGATTTTGCAGAACTACCTGTATTCAGTGCTGAACTTCCTTTTCTGAGCGGACTTCCTTTTTAGCCCAATATGTGTGATGTTATCTTTCACACTATGCTATGTATTCAAAAACTGGGACAATTTCCCTGATCACTTTAGTGTTGGCATATTAGCATCTATATTCAAAGCCAAAACAGTAAATGTGTTAAGGAGACAATTTAACACCTTTTTTCCCCCATAGCTGTACATCTTGGAAAATCAGAAGCATTTGTGCAAACATATGTTTCACTTGTCAAGCTTTCGTCCATGAGGTCTTGCTTTGACCTTCAATTAACATTAAGAACCTCAGGCAGCAAAAAACAGCATTGAAAGGAGAATTTAAGCCAGGGCTAGTTGGAATAATTTCTATTATCTGACACCTTTGTTTCTAATAAAAGAGGAGAAAAGTTCAATGCCAACCAATAAAGGTTTTCCTGAATTTTATCAGTGGGCATGGAGATACATATTATACCATTCTATATTCTGTCTCATGCATTAGGAAGGGAGGTGTGAGATATTAACCCCGAAAATGAAGAAATGAGGCTAAGAACTCATATTTCATTAGATTGAGCAATAGTACCAAAACTTGTGTTGTTGTGATCATTGCCCAAGCCTGTATCATCCCTTGTATAGAACAGGCATATGTTACCATACACTCCATTCTGCTCCAGGGGATCCTTATTGTCCCCATGATAAAGAACAGACTTCATGAGAAGGTATTCAAGGCCTTATTATTTAGCCCTCATCTACTTGCTAAAATATGGTGTATACCTTCTTGCATTTTAGTTAATGCATCGCTTTGTGCATTTCATGTTTGGTAAGGAGAAGTGTACTTACCACTCCTTCAACCCTTTGTTTCTTTAAACAACTGAATCTCATTTAAGGTGTGAGGAAATTAGGTTGGAATATTTATCAATTGTCTCCTAGGTCTGGTATTTTATTGTTTTAAGAATGTATAATATCATAAAAACAAATGAACATTTTGCTCTAAGCTTCTACAGCCTTATTTTACATAATCGTCACAATTTCTTCATTCCAGAAAGAGCATTAGTAGTGTCTTAAAGAAATGAAAAAAGTACCATTATCAGACTCTCCTCACTCTGTCTCACTTTTGTATTTTATGCTATATGCCTACTGTGCTTATATAAATCCACTCCTTTCTTCTTTTAAGATCCATGTATCAGCACACAGTAAAGAACCCATCCTTTATACAGGGAGCCCAGACCTAGCTTCCCCAATGCAGAAACCATTTTATTTACATTTGCATTCTTCCCTTTTAGTATGATCCAACACAGCATTTATATCAGCACCATGTGCTCAGTAGATACGCAATACATCTGAAGGTGCCTGTTATGGTTTGAATATGAAGTGTGCCCCCAAAATTCCTGTATGAATGCAGGAGGTAAAATGATTGGATATGAGAGCCCTGAATGGACTGCTTGTTCCTCCTGCTCTCTCCCCCCACCCTCTCTCCACCCAACCCCTCTCACCCTCCCCTTGCTTCCTGACTGCCAGGAGCTTAGCAGCTTTCCTTCCCAAGTCCTTCCACCATGATATTCTGCCTTACTTCAGGCCAAAAGCAAAGGAACCAGTTGACTACAACCATTGAAAAAGTGAGTCAAAATGAACTTTTTCTCAAGTTCTTATTGTCACGTATTTTAGCCTTAGTGATGAAAACAGAACCAACAGAGTGCCTTCAACTTTGTCTTGCTTGAAATGCTCACCAAGCCTCTGTTCAAGTATGAAGAACTGGAGGAAAATTCTCAAGATATCCTTTACTGGTCCTTTTTCACTTGTTTGTCTTTTACTAGTTCTTTTTGTAATTTCCAAACTCTCCCATAAGGCAAACTCTGCTAATATTTCCCAATGTATTTCAATAATTTTCTATTATTTATTTGTATATGTCTATCTCCTCATCTTTGCCTTCATTCTCAAAATTTTACCTCTTTAAGGGAGGATTTATTTTTATTCAATTTATTTTCCAAGTCTGCACTGTTATATATTTAGCACTAATAATCATTAAATCCAAATTTTTTGATGTGTTGATTTTTAAATTTTTTTAAAATAAAATCAGTGTTGGAGTGCATCTTGGAAAGGAGAAATAAAATAGTTTTAGGTGAGAAAATATGAGAGTCTTTTTCCCAAATTCATTTAACTCATTCTTAGATGCATTTTCTAATCATAATTATTGGTGATAATCTCATAATAGTAATAAGCAACAACTTTATAATATATTCCTAAGCAATAATGGTATCCTTTTTTAGCTGTTTCATAGGCTGAGATGAAGCACTGTCAAACTTATGTTCAAGATTCCTACTGACTTGGTTGTGAATATCAGATTCAAATTTAAGAATAAATATTGAATTGGTCTGCCTGTTCAGTCTAACTGAAGAATTTGATCTTCTTTAACTTTCTGCCTGTACTTTTTAATTCTGTGGCACTTTTATGTTATTTGGGAAAGAAAAAAATGAAAAGCAAATTTTACTGATGTGGACACATTCTGGAGATGCTACCATCTACAATGACTTTCAGACACCCCTCATCCTTATCAACTCACCATGGAAGCAATAAATGGTCTTTGGGTTGGATCTGTTTCTTTGAAGATATAATTCTCCATAATAGGGCTACACTATCTCAGTCTTCCCAGGTATTTTCTATTTTTTCAATCCTGTGTATTTGATCTGTGTATTATTACATTTATTACTACTCTATTCAGTCCTTAAATCTGTGGAGTATTGCTGTGAATAATCCTGTATAATATATATGTATACATACAGATATCTCCCATCAAAACAGAAAAGAAGGGGAGGAAGAAGCAAGAGGGTGAATGAAAAAGAAGAAAGAAAGAGAAGGTAAGGAGGAGCAAAATAGGACAGATTCCCCACAATTTAATTGAATGGTAGTCTAACACATTTATCTAATATCATTTTTTCATTTTAAAATGGTAAATATTATTAAACAAGCATTCATTGGGTCCTTTTTTAATTAAAGGCCCAGAATTTAGCTATATGTTGAATTTGCTGTTCAGTTACGGAAAATGTAAGTAAGGTGATTGTTTTCTTTTGCTTCTAATGTTCTACAGCTAATCCTAGAATTCTCTTCTCCATTGTCAGTCTGTTTTTCATTTATGTCCAATATTTGATGGCAGCAAAATAAAATGTCAGTATTCACATCAAGCAAACAATATCTGCTGAGAACAATTCACACCAGGAACTTTGCCTACATTGTGAAGGACAATGAGTTGCAGTAGCTATGGGCAGAGGGATGCAGAGGGAGATGGTATCCATGCTGACAGAGTTGAGTTCAGCTCTCCCTCACCAGGAGAAAATGGCTGGAGCCTGAGTTCACTTTAAGAGAACCAATTTTAAAACACTACAGTGCAGGCATAGGCAGCACAGACAGTCAAGAAAAGGGTAAGCAGAGAGGGCGAGAGGTCTTTAAACTGTGCCATTTGACCAGCTGCCACTCAGGGTTCATTTAGCCTGAAGAAAAACCTTGGGGCTATTGAGAGCTTTGTGTGTGTATGTTTATAGGTGTGCTTTTAAAGATCACTGGGGGAAAAGTAGGAATAATGATGGAAAGCTATATGTAATCCTATTTAACTCTGATTTCAAATAAATTTTCTCAAGTTGAATAATCATAAAGGAAAGTATCAACTGTAACTTTTAAGGGGGACTAATTCAGAGGAAAATCAGAATGGCCTAAAGGACGTTTATAATATTTGGGCTACATGGGATCTTAGAGGTAATAAGATGAACACCCCTTTCTTTCTATTACACAACGGTTAAATCTTAAAATTGTCTTAGCAACTAACTATCTGGTATTTTTAAGTAGGAGATAAAATAGTATATAAACTCAGGACTCTCCCTTTTCTCCTTTCCAACAATGTTTAGTCAAATCCAGAAGCATCTTATTATTATAGTGGTCTCTACTGCTCTATGGTGATGACTTAAAGTTGCATTTAAAGCCATTTTAGCCAGGTTTTCACTGCTGTGACTAAAAGACCTACAAGAATACATTTTAGGAGGAAAAGGGTTTATTGAGGGGCTCATAGTTTCAAAGGTCTATGTCCAGAAAAGGCCAACTCCCTTCCTCGGAGCTGGAGGTAAGATTGTATAGCATAGTGGCAGGCATGGTTCCAGAGAGACAAACAGCTGAAGGCAACACATGGGAAACAGAGCACAGAGAAGAGAAACTGCATACCAGGCACAGAATACATACCTCAAGGGCACATTCCCAATGATCCACCTCCTCCAGCCTGTCCTTACCAATCAATCCCTCTATGGAGATTAACATGTTGATTGGGTTAAGGCTTTTGTTTTAACCCAATCATTTCACTTCACCCTTCCCGAATTGTTGCATTTGGGATTTTGGGGGACAACTCACATTCAAACCATAACAAAGCCTATACTTTCTTTCAATACTGAGTAAGGTTGAAGCATAAACGGATTTTGTAGAGCTTTTATCCACTAAAATCAAAGCTAAACAGCACATAAAAAATGCTAGTTGGAAACCTTGGAGATTTTGTAGTTATTTTATGTTTTAATTTTCTATTCTTTAACATGCCCATGCTGATTTCTAATAAATTTGTGAATATTACTGCTACTGTCACTATTCCACCCACTACTGAATATTTTAAGATAGTATATAAATTAATAATAAAGCCTCATGGGCCATCACAAAGATTAAAATACATGTAATCAATTCAATTCCCAATTGTGTTTCTCTTTCCAAATCTTTGACTCTATCTAAGGTACACTGTATTATTGGACATATAGTAGATACACAATTTTCAATACCTTTCTTTGTTCAAAGCATGTTGAATAAACTTATTGTCTTCACATTCTCAGCTGCTTCCTTTCATAGTCTCTGACTTCTAACTCCCTTTAAACCTAAAGACAACTGGACTTGCTCCTATTCTACCATAGCCCTTGGGGATGCCTTTCTTTAGATATGTCAGTCATCACTTGGCATTAAATCAATTTTATCAAGTGAAACAATATTGCTGCTAAAATCACTTACAAAGCATCAGAAATATACTTAAAGGTACAGTGGGAAAGGAGAGTACACATAAAGAAGTATTTAGCAAAAAACCTGAATATTCTCTGATAGATACTTTGCTGCTCTGTTTATGGAAGCAACAGAGATCAGGTAGCCACCAAATAAGTGAAAACATGAAATCTGTCCCCAACCTGTTCTCTTAATAATCCTGAAATTGACTAACATACCACTATGGTATTTACTCTCCAGTAACAGTTTTTAATTGATCTCATTATATCATGGGACAATTTATTTTTCCAGACAGCTTTGCAGTCGATGACCTTCCTACAAAAACTTCAAGGAAATCAGTACTTTCATTCTCTGCATCTTGGAAAGAAGAGAGTGCTTTGAGGAAAATTGAATCTCCTCAAAATTCATACATTCCAAGTCCTAACACAAGTACATAAGAATGTGACTGTGTTTGGAGATAGGGACTTTAAAGAGACAATCAAAGTTTAATGAGGTCCTGGGAAAAACCTAATCCACCTTGATCAGTGTCCTTAAAATAAGAGAGTATTAGCACAAGCACACATTGCAGAAGGACCATACAAAGACACAGGAGAACACCATCAGCAAGTCAGGGAAAAAAGCTCTGAAGAGAAAGTGACCCCAATGACACCTTGCTATCTAACATAAGACCCCAGAATTATGAGAAAATAAATTTCTGTTGGTACTTTGCTATGGACCTAGCAAACTAATATAGGGATAAATGTTACTGTTCATACAAATATTTTAAAATGTTATTGCAATGAATTGTATCTATTTTTATCCCATTTCTTATTTATACAATTGGCATGATTTTTCAGGTCCTCTGTTTTACCTTTTGAAAAATTCCAACCAATCACAACGAGTTGCTAATTTGCAGGTTGCAACCTCATGGGGTCGGGGGTGGGTGGGAAAACAAGTTCTTCAATCAGCAAATGTTGAGCACCTGCATTGATGAGAAGAACAAAGGAAGGAGAGGATGTCAGTACTCCCTGGCAAGGTAGGAGTCTAGAAGAGGAGGAAAAATCAGCAACACTTTATCAAGTTAAAATTGTGGTGTGGTTCTTATATTGGTTTTGAGAATTTACAACAATGGCAGGTGTTTTAGTTAGCTTTTTTTTTTTTTAAAGAGAGAGGGATAGTGTGTGTAAGAGACAGAAAGGGTGAAAGAGAAACAATTTTATTTAGTTTTTCATGTGGCCTTCATTGCTCTGACTTCGTTGTGTACATGGTGCTGGGGTTTGAACTCACGTACTTAGGCATGCCAGGCATGCACCTTAACTGCTAAGCCGCTGCTCCAGCCATGGCTGCGGTTATTAAAGGACCTGAAAAGCACAATTAGAGAAGAAAAAGTTTGAAGGCTCAAGTTTTCAGAGGTCTCAGTCCATAGATGGCAGGCTCCATTCCTTAGGTCTCTAAGTGAGGCAGAACATCATGGCAAAAAAGTGACTGAGCATTTTAGTCAGGAAGCTGAGAGAGACTGCATTCACCAAATACAAACATATACCCAAAAGATAGGTCCTCAATGACCCACCTCCTCCAGCCACACCTCATCTGCCTTCAGTGATCATCCAGTTATTTCCCATCAGGGGACTAATTCACTGATTGGGTAAAGAATCTCATAACCTACCATATGATTATGCCATTCCTCTCCTGGGTATTTGTCCAGCGGAGCTGTAATCAACACATTACAGTGACACAGCAAAATCTATGTTCATAGCAGCTCAATTTACAATAGCTAAATTATGGAACCAACCCAGATGCCCCTCACTGGATGAATGGTATATATATATACCATGGAGTTCTACTCAGCTATCAGAAACAATAATATTGCAGCCTTTGAAGGTAATGGATGGTGATGAAAGAAATCATGTTCAGTGAAGTCAGCCTAACCCAGAGAGTCAAGGGTTGAATGTCTTCACTCATCTGTGGAGGCTAGAGCTAGACCCTGGCCTATGTAAAAGGTGGTCAACCCTCATGTATTAACCCAGAAAAGGTGTAGGGCATTCATAGAGATGTATCAGGAAGAATGGGGGAGGGGCAGAGAGGAGGGATAAGGGTGGGAGAATAGAGTGGGCTCTAGGGGGAAAATGTAATTTTAAAAATATATATATATATATATGTCATATTGTTTCATTGGATGTATTTTTGATTGTATAATAACTCAATTCTTAATAAAAAATCTCATAACCCAATTATTTCACTTCTATGCTTTCTTATATTTTCACATTTGAGCTTTTGGGGGATATCTCATCCACACCATAAGTGCAGGTAACTGAAAAGAATTGGGAACTTGTAGTTCTAAATTTCACACAACCAAAAACACCCTCCCAAATTCTTTGCTCTATACCACAGATAGTTGTGTACATTAAAAATCTCTTGCTTCAATATGATAAAGGACAAATAAAAAAGAAGCAAACATTTAAAGAGAAAGTGGGGAAGGAGAGAGAGTGAAAAAGGGAGGCAGTGTGTTGGAGAAAATATTGTGTCCTCATATTTTGTATAAGAAAGTTTAAAATTACTAGGAAATTCAAAAGATCCATGATAATTCCCAGCCTGACATCCCTTAATAATATTTTTATACGAGTCCTAAAATGAATGAATTTTCCACAGCTTTCAATTTGCAAAAGTCGTCTTCAGTAAGGTGAGGCACACATGACTTCTCTGTAAAGAGAGAATTCATAAATACATCAGCATATTTCTTTTCCCATATTCTTATTTGCATAGTACCTTGGACACACCTATATTAACATTTACCAAACTACATTACAATTGCTATTTTATATGCCTTTCTCTTCTCTTATACTGCAAGCCTAAGGTAACAACTCAAAGTGTGAAATGATAATTCAGCAAATAAATGACTGGAATGGGAAGTAAGGAATAGAAACCAGGTATCTGTAGAGCTTTGGCAAGAGAGAAGAATGATTTTCGAACAGTTTATGATAGAAGTGTATTTGAGCTGATTGTTGAAATAATATGAAAATATGAATGGAATGAGTGACACTTTGGAACATTTATTCATTCAATAAATATTTGTTGGGGGCCCATTTTGTGGGTTAGATGTGAAGTATTATTTGGAAGTAAAACTAAAAATGACTACTAAAAATGAAAAATGAAAAAGGGAGGAAAAGGAAATGGATATACATATATATATAAAATTTACATATATAAATTAATGTAAAAGGAAAGTTTATTTTTATCAATGCCTTCAGTACATGTGTTGTTTTATTATTTTCATGTTGATTTTCCAAAACATCTAAGAATTAGATAAATGCCAAACTTAATGCTTGGAAAAGTTAGTGTGCACTGTATAATACTGAGGTTTAAATTGAAATATTTAATTTAGTAGTATCTCCAAAACTACCGAATTAATATCCTTGAATGGTTTTTAAAATCTAACATATGCATGTACACATTAAAATTTCATGTTATATGCATTTCCATCCATAAATGTTTTATGACTTATTACATAGTGTGATTATAATGAACCTTGGCTTAGTAAATTTGCTAAGGAAATGTCATACTATCATTACACTTTTGCTTTTACATTTTGAGTATTATATTCTATTAAAATAAAGGTACTATTGGATAAAAGAATGAAGTACTTAAATGTGCCTTTTGTGGAGAATCATCTTCAAAGCACAAATCTCAACTGACCCTTAACTTGTCCTCACAATTCAAAAAACTCAGACAGACATTTTATGGCATCTACCAATTCATAGAACGTATTACCATCGCACCTTTCAGGATACAGTATCCTGACCTTGTCATTCATTCAATGACCTTGAGAAGGTCATTCATCCTCTTTGATTCTCATTTCCCTATTTGCAAAAATAAGTGTTATCCTAAAATTTAATTAGGAAGGATCACTAAAAGCTTCCTAAAGCTGATACCATGATTCATTTGTGCATTTAACTGTGTATACCCAACTTTGTACCACAGAGCATTCTAGATGTTTAAACTTATAAGTGCTATGTAATCTTATCCTTTCAATTAAAGTTGTTCATAATCTCAGAAATAAATGCTGAGATTAATTCAAGTGACAAAAGTGATTAAAAAAACACAGCAACATACTAATAACAGTACAGTTTTATATTTGGTTCTTCTGGTTAGTAAATGGATATATTTGAAGACCAATTATAAGAAATAAAAATAGTAATTGTTGGTGTACTTCTACTTCATTTTTTTTCATTTATAATCACAAAGTAAAAGTAGCAATGAGATCCCCTGCATCTATATAAAACATTATTGTTCTACAATTGTTTTACATGCCTTATTTTTCTTGATCCTACCAGCCTGATACCTATGAGGTTGTGATCACCTTTTCATCTTAAGTCTAACTTAGAGCTAGATGAAATAAATCCCAAAAGGATAAATAAATGCTATAGCATCTAAATTCCAAACTCATCATGTCCTTTCATTCAATCTTCTTTGTCTCTTCAGATCAAGTCAGAAATTAAAACTAGAATGCAAATTGCATTTCCAGAAATATTGGCCACCTCTCATAGGATTTCCTTTGATTTTTGGCAATATGTTAATTGTTAAATTTTTAAATGTACTTGTTTCTTTCCTATGTTGAATGTAAACTCTTTAGCAGAGAGTATAAAGTCTAGGTCACAGTAGCCCACACTGAAACAGAAAAAACTGAAAGTTTGCTATAGGAAGAGTCGGCAGAAATGTGTTACAAGGATGTGTATTCACAATAGCAAATGGTTCTTACTGAGCTTAGGTGAATATTACTATTTAACTAATCATGACAAAGAGACTTAAGTTGATAAATAAAAGATAGTTCTTGTGCCTTATTTTTCTTTCAAAGAAGACTTATTCTTGGTTAAGTCAAAGCCTGAAGTTATCAGAACTGGAATAATTTTGCATTAAATTATACAGATATTAATCCTCTTCACCTTTGAGTGTTTCTGGTGCCAATCCAAAGAACACCTCAGCAATATCTAACAACCAAGTTTACAATTTTTACTGCCATGTCCCTTGGATCTAACATCCAGGTCCTTGGAATAATTAGTTAAGATAAAGAGCTTGGGACTTTCTTATCCAAAGATTACAGATTCTTAAAATTCTTCCTAAAGTCAGCATCATTTTTAACTGCTACTCTACATTTGTGATCCAGCATAAAGCAATGGGATCGTTGGGATGGTTTAGCAATTTCAGGCCATTTTGTGGCATGTGTAATGAAAAACAATGGTGTGGTCATTATATCATATTATGTTGTTATGTATTGTGAGTCTAACCTTCTGAAAGATTATGAACAAAGATATAATCTCTAATTTTATTATGACCATAGTATATGCCCCTTTTACATCTTGAGCCAAGTCAAGATTAAGTAATAAGAAAAAGCTACAATAATAGTAAAAACAGCAACATAATAGCAATAATAATGACTGACAACAATTAATTACCCTTTTATGGTGTATATTACATACCAGTTATTATTCCAACTGATGTGTATATTATATATAATAAATTACATGTGGTAGATATTCGGATACAAAAGAGGTGATTTAAGGGAAAGGAATTAAGTAATGCCCAAGATGGCAAAGCTAAAAACTAATGGAGCATAAATTTAAAATAAACATTAATACTATTTACTTCAAATTGCTTCTCAACGTTAGTGTAAATAATAATATTCATTCAGTTAGCAGTCAACCAGTGTTATATTTATTAAACACACCAGGAATTTTCCTAATCTCTGTGGATGAAATAAAAGAAAAAGCTATAATCCTTGCTTTCAAAGTTTAATAATCTGAAAAAGCAACAGTCTAATATCAAAGATTTTCTAAATAAAATATGATTACAGGATAGAATACATCAATAAATTAAGGGTTTAATAAAAAATGGTTAACTGATCCAGAAGAAACATGCTCTCTGTAGTCACAGTGATCCACAGGAAAAGATACTCAAAGAGTTTCAAATTGGTGGGATTGCAAACTGGTACAATCACTCTGGAAGGCAGTGTGGAGACGCTTCAAAAAATTAGGATGGATCTATGATATGACCTAGTTATCCCTCTTCTGGGGATTTTCCCAGAAGAGCTAAAATCAACATGTTTTAATGACACAACAAAATCAATGTTCATAGAAGCTTAATTTACAATAGCTAAATTATGGAATCAACCTAGATGTCCTTCACTGGATGAATGAATCCAAAATCTGTGGTATGCTCAGCTATTAGAAACAATGATATTTATGGCCTTTGAAGGTCAGTAGATGGCAATGGAAGAAATTATTCTGAGCTAAATAGCCTAACCTGGATACTTGAGGCTCAAATGTTTTCCCTCATTTATGGAGACTGCAGCGAAACCCAGACTTGGGTGAAAGGTCAAGATCATGTAATAGACTTAAAAAAAATAGAAGCAACACATAATCCCAATAAATTACATTGTTAAGCCTATATTTTATTCTAGAATTTGATTATTTTCTAGTTTAATTTCTAAGTTTTTGATCTATTTTGATTTGACCTTTTCAAAGATGAAAGATGTGGATCAAGTTTCACTCTTCTACATGTTGGTATACATATGTACATCCAGTATAATGACTCTATGTAGAACAGAAACCCACCCAGTGCCATGTTAATTTTGTTATTCTATAGTTCTGTGATGCCTTGAGCATCATTCTTCTTATCATGATTATTTTGATCCTTTATTTTTCCAAATGAATTTTAGAATTGTTTTGCCTAGCTCTGTGTAAAATGTTATTGATATTTTGATGGGAATTGCATTAAATCTGTATAATACTTTTTGTATTATGATCCTTTTGATAATATTAATTCTCCCTTCCAAGAGTTACTCCTACATGGAGTATTCTATTTTCTAAGATCTTTGATTTCTTTATTCAGTGTTCTATAGTTTCCACTGTAAGGCCTTTTATCTACTTAATTAGATATTTTTCTCAAGGTTTTTCCCCCTTTGGTTGCTGTGAATGGCATAGTTTTACTGATTTATTTCTCAGCATATTTATTATTGGAGTCTAGGAAGAAGATTTATTCGTGTGTGTTGATCTTATATGTTGCTACTTTGATGAATTTGTTTACCAGCTCTAGAAATCTTGTTGAATTTTCGAGGTCTTCTAAATGTAGAATAAAGTCATCAGAAGAGATGACTTGATCTCTTATTTACCTATTTGTATCCATTTAATTTCCTTCCCTTTTCTGATTACTCTGACTATTGTTTCAATGACTATGTTGACTAGGAGTGGCAAGAGTAATTGTCGCTTTCTTGTTCATTATTTTAGAGAAAATTCTTTCAACTTTTCTCATTTAAATATGATGTTGGCCTTGGGTTTGTTTTGTCACATAAAACTTTTACAATTTTAAGATAATTTTTTCAATCTCTAAATTCTCTAGGGTTTTAAACATAAATGACTGCTGTATATTGTCAAATTCTTTTTATACATCTATTGAGATAATGTGGTTATTGACTTTAACCTACAGAAATAGTTTAAGTAGTTTATTACATTTATTGATTTGTATAGGTTGAAATAACTGCATTCCTGAGATGGAATCCATTCACTCATGGCTTGCTATCTTCTTGATGTACTTTGTATGTAGTTTGCCAATATTTTAATAAGGATTAATAAGGATATTTTCATCTATGTTCATCAGGAATATTGATCTAAAGTTTTCTTTCCTTGATGTGTCTTTGTCTGGTTTCAGTATCACATTGATACTATTTCATAGGATGAATTTGGTAGTGCTCCCTCCTTTTCTATTTCATGGAATAATTTGAGGAGAATTAGCACTATTTCCTTTAAAGTTCTAGTTGAACCTGGATGAGAATCCATCTGGTCCTGGGGGTTTCTTTGTTGGAAGAATTTTAATTGTTGCTTTAATATCATGGTTTGATATTGGTCTGCTTAGTTTTTAATATATCCTCCTGGTTAATTTATGTAGGTTATATGTATTTGGAAATTTGTCTATATCTTCTAGATTTTCTGCTTTCTTGGAATATTAGTTTTTAAGATAGTATTGAATAATTATCTGGAATTCAGAAGCGTTTAGATGAATATCTTCTTTTATTTATCTAATTTTGTTGATTTGGATCTGCTCTCTCCTTTAGTTTACTTGGTTAATGGTTTATGAATCTTTTCTGACCTTTTAAAGAAACACTGAGTTTTTTGTACTACAATTTGATTCTCAAGTTCATTATTATATGTTCTAATTTTAATTATTTCCTCCCTTCTATTGATTTTGGATTTAATTTTCTATTGTTTCCAGGGCCTTAAGGGAAAATGTTAGATAATTTATTTAGTATTTTTCTATTTTTTTTAATGTAATAATTCAGTGCCATGAACTTTCCTCTTATAGTTAAATATCTTCACAGTGTCTCAGATTTTGATATATTGTATTTAATTCTTATTTGTTTCTAAAAGAATTTTCTTATTTCTTCTCTGATTTCTTCTTTGGTCCATTGCTTATTCAGAAGTGTGTTATTTAACATCCAAATATTAGAATGATTATTGTTTTTTATCTTTTTATTGGTTTATAATTTCACTCCATTATGATTTGATGGGATGGAAACAATACAATTATCTCTATTTTTTGTATTTGCTCATATTTTCTTTGTGTCCTAAAATATTATCTGTGTTACAGAAAGATCCATGTGCTGCTGAGTAGAAAGAAAATTCGTCAATGGATGAAATATTCTATTGCTGTGTATTAGGTCCGTATCATTAATTTTTTTAGTTCTTTTTTTAATTTTAATTTTAATTTTTGAACAACCATACAAATTTTTAACAAAATAATATAAAATGTGTATAGTTTCTGGATACTAGATTTACCCCCAGGACTGCTCCCCCCCAATTTTCCACCCATAACCCTCCCTTCCCTTACCCACAATATCTCTAAAAAAGTATTAGGCTGTATAATATTACACCTTATCTGGATTTAACACATGATAGTAGACCACCTTTCTGAATGGCCAGGGTCTAGTTCCAACTTCCACAGATGAGTGGAGACATTCGACCCTTGGTTCTCTGGGTTAAGCTGACTTTACTAAGCATAATTTCTTCCATAGCCATTCATTTATCTTCAAAGGCTGCAATGTCATTGTTTCTAATTGCTGTTTAAAATTCTGCAGTATATATGTACCACAGTTTTTGGATCCATTCATCCAGTGAGTGACATCTGGGTTGTTTCCATAGTCTAGCAATGGTAAATTGAGCTGCTTATTTCTGAAAGACCTGTCTAATCATGAGAAATATATGTTGAAATCACCAATTATTTCACTATGGTCTGTTTTACTCTTTTTTATTTATTTATTTTTATTAATAAATTTAGTTATTGTACAATCAAAAATGCATCCAAAGTAATAATATAGCATTTATGTTCTTAAATCAGATTTATGCCCTAGATCCCTCCCTATTCTCCCTCTCTTTCCTCTCGTTACCAGCCTCCTTTCTCGACGTTCCTGATACATATCTATGATTGCCCTAGATTATGTATTGCTATGCATTTGCTAGGTCCAATATAGGAGACTGACTGCCTTCCACACAGGCCTGGGTTTAGCTCCAGCCTCCACAGTTGAGTGAAGACATTTGACCCTTGACTATCTGTGTTAGGCTAACTTCATTCAACATGATTTCTCCAATCGCCATCCATTTACTTTCAAAAGCTGCAATATCATTTTTTC
This sequence comes from Aplodontia rufa, assembly GCA_004027875.1. Lineage (NCBI taxonomy): Eukaryota > Metazoa > Chordata > Mammalia > Rodentia > Aplodontiidae > Aplodontia > Aplodontia rufa. The sequence goes on from PVKS010001980.1 coordinate 37,325, forward strand.
TAATTGCTAAGTAGAACTCCATGGTATATATATGCCACAGAGTTTGGATCTATTCATTCAGTGAGGGGTATCTGGGTTGGGTCCATAATTTAGCTCTAGTAAATTGAGCTGCTATGAACATGGGTATTGCTGTTTCACTGTGATGGGCTGATTCCAACTCCCCTGGAAAAATACCCAGGAGAGAGATAGCTGGATCATAAGATAGGCCTATCCCTAATTTTTTGAGGATTCTCTACATTGCTTTCCAGATGGGCTGTACTAGTTTGCAGTTCCACCAACAGTGTGTTGGTGTTCCTACTTCTCAGCAACCCCTCGAGCATCTATTATTGTTTGTATTCTTCATTTTTGCCAATCTGGCATGAGGTGAAATTTCCATGTACTTTTCATTTGTATTTTTCTGATTACAAGTGATTTAGAGCACTTTCTCATGTATTCATTGGCTTGTTCAGTGTCCTATGTCAAGAAGTTTCTATTTAGCTCTTTGGCCCATTTACTTATTGGGTTGTTAGTGCTTTTGAGGTTGAAATATTTTTGTTGTTGTTGTTTATTTTTTGTTTTTTGTTTTTTGTTTTTAGGGGTGAGGACCGAACTCAGGCCTTGCGCATGCTAGGCAAGTGCTCTGCCACTGAGCTAAATCCCCAACCCCCGAGGCTGAGATTTTTGGGGATTTTGTAAATTGTGTCAGAAGAGTCACAGGCCATGATTCTCTCCCATTCTGTGGGAAGTCTCTTGACAATTTTGATCATTTCCTTGGCTGTGCAAAAGCTTTTTAGCTTTATGACCTCACACTCACTGATTTTTACTTTACTTCTTTCACTTTAGTAGACATGTTGAGAAAGTCTTTGCTTATTCCCAAATGCTAGAGTGTTGGTCCTAATTTATCTTCCAGCACTTGCCTGGTAGCTGTTTAATTCCTAGTTCCTTGATCTATTTTTATTTGATTTTTGTGCAAGGTAAAAGATAAGGGTCTAATTTCAACATTCTGTAAGTTAAAAAGGATTTTTTATGTATATGTTCATACCATTGCTTGGAAATAAATATTTATAATAATTATATCTTATTGTTAAATGATTCTCTAGATCATTATGAAGCAGGTATTTTGTCTCTTCTAATTTAATTTTGGCTCAAACTCTGCATTTTCTGATAGAAGAGTAGCTACCCCTGCTTACTTTCAGCTTACATTTGCATATTATTTCTTCTTCCATCCTTTCACCTTTAGAGAGTGGATGACTTTACCTGAAGTGTGAGTTTCTGATAAACAACATATGATGCGGCCTTATTTTTAATCCAATCTATTTGTATTTTTATTTGAAAATTTAGATCATTACATTCAATGTTATTATAGAGATATGATTTTATTTCTTGCCATTTTGATTTATTTCCAATGCTTAGCTTAATTCAAACATGATTTTTCTTCAACTAAATATTTTTCTAATTCAATTCATTTTTGTGCTGTCTTTATCTTTCTCTCTTTTTAAAATTTCTTCTGCATGAAATATTCCATTTATTATGTTTTGTAGTTCAGGCTTAATGGTAATGAATTCTCTTAGCTACCACTTATCATGTAAGGCTTTTTTTCTACTTCAATTTGAAAGATAGTATGCTTGGATATAAAAAATTGGTTGGGGACAAGGATGAAAAATCAATTGAAAAACTATAGAAATGTCAGAGAAAAAATTAGAAAATTTATAGTTAGAATGTCCATTGAGCTAAAAGAAGATGTCAAGAATGAACTTAAAAATAAAATACAAGAAATTTAAAAAAATTTAATAACAAAAGTTTCTGAGGACGAATCAAATTGAAATCCTGGAAATGACTCAATAAACCAAATTTAAACTCATTGGTAATCATCACCAATAAATCAAACAACTTTGAAGACAAATACTCAGGTCTTGAAGACTGTGTAGTCAGCATTTTCATTTCTGTGAACAAAAGACCTGACAAGAACAACTTTAGAGGAGGAAAAGTTTATTTTGGGCTCATAGTTACAGAGGTCTCACAGTTAGAGATGGCTGATTCCATTTCTCTGGGCCAAAGGGATAGCAGAACACCATGATAGCAGAAGGATGTGAATGAAGAAAACAGCTGAGCACATGGCCACCAGGAAGCAGGCCACCTCATTAGAGAAAAAATATATACCCCAGAAGCAAGTCCCCAATGTCTTACCTCCTCCAATCACACCCTACCATCCTATGGTTACCAGCCAGCTAATCCATTTAACTGGATCATGCAGTGATAAGGTTAAGGCTCTCATAGCCTGATCATTTTACCTCTAAATTTCTTTATTGTCCTACACATAAACTTTTGGGGAATGGTTAATATTTAAATAATAAGAAAGACACAATATATGATCTTGAAAATAAAACCACCAATAAGGAAAATATTTTAAGGAACCATGACCAAATTCAAGTAATTTGGCATAACATTAGGAGACCAAATCAAGAATTACTGTTATAGATGGTTTCAAAAAAACACACTAAAGGAATGTGCTGTCTTTTCAATGAAATAATATTAGACAATTTACCAAATCCTAAGAATGAGATGGAAATTCAAATACAAGATTCATCTAGAATGCTGAATCACTAAAATAAAAAAAAATTCTCTCCGAGACACAATATAATTAAATTGCCTAGTATACAGAATAGGAATTTTAAAGACAATAAGACAAAATAGCAGATCATATTTAGTGATAAGGCAACTCATTATTTTAAAAACAAAAATAATCTGTCATATATATTAACAAAAGACTTTCATACAAAATGAGCCCTGATGATGCCTTTGAGCAATAGTATGAAGTTTAATCCATCCTAATTCTTTGCCCTTCTTAAAATTATATAAGGGAGATTTTATAAAAGAAATCATTAAAATTAAGATATATAGACGTCAATGCAGTATGTGGAGCATGCCAATAGGTAACGTTATTTTAATTGAAATAATGATATTATTTGATATCATTGATTTACAACTTTTCTTTCCAGTTTTTTTTTTCTTATGTTGTCAGGAATTCCACATTTTGAAAATTTCCCATTATTAATTATTTTCTTAATGCTTCTTAAAACCCAAGTGGTGATCTTTTCCTTTCTGGGCTTGTCTCAAAGCCCATGTTTAGTGAAGTGAAAAATAATAGCAATGGTTGAGGGTGTTTTTAAAATCACAGAGTACGCATAAAGTTTGTTTTATAATTTTCACTGCTCCTAGGTCTCTCCATGCTGTATTTATTCGTTCATTCAAATATTTGCATATTCAGCTAACAGTTATTGAATATTCTATAATGCACAGTTTCTTCATTTAAAATTCTCTGAAACAGGAATAACACAGACCTATTTTGAAAAGTAGATAATTTAAAATAAAGAAAGAACAATAAAGCTCTGAGATAGGAGGCTTGGTTTTTGGTAGACAATTTCTCCTTGTAGGATCCCCACTGCACCCTGGCTGAGATATTCATGTTATGTTCTTTCTGGCCAGAATTACAAATGAGCTTTCTTCAATGCACTTTTAAAAGCCCAAATACTGTGTTCTTACATGCCAAGATACAAAACTGAATGAAAACATGCTTACATTCAAACAGCAATATTTAAATTATAAAGTAAAATAAAATGTAAAATTGGTATCTAAGAATATATCCCAGCAGTTCTTCCCCAAACTGATATAAATTATAGGTTGAATAAAATAGTTCTTTCGAGAAGTAGACCTTTCTGTTGCTCACAAAATATAAATCCATCCTTAAATATTAAACCAAATTTGCCTTTAGCTACATGAGACATTCACTAATTGCTAAAATGTAACATTTAGCTTTGTCTTGTTGTCTGAGGATTTAATAATTTTAGAAAGCCATCTTGAGTTTATGTAAACAGTAACATCGTGCCAGGTTTCTACATTCAACATGGTCATTGAAGCTAACTGGGATTAGCCTAAAGATTGAAACTTATATAGCTGTCCATAAGATGACCTCATCTTCAACAGTAACTCTACAAATACAGCTCTAGAGAATAATTTGTTGGATGGGAAAAATTCTGCCAATAGGCTGTCCTCAGTTTGCTTGGTCCCCAAGGGGATGGCACAAGGAGCACAATCCTGTGTTTAACTTCAAGGTAGGGCCATGCAAGTGTACCACAGCTGTCTCTGGATGCTACTGTTCACATTTCCCACATCCTCTGGTTGTTTCCACCTATTGTTCCCAGAGTCTTGACTTCTTTGGGCTCTTTATCATTTTACAAGGTCCAACTCCACCTGTCCTTACTCACATATCAGATTGCCTTGTCTTTCCCCGCCTTCTGCATTAATTGAGATATACTATATACTAAGCACTGAAGAAACCAAAATAAGTAAGATATGGATCTGTCCTTAAGAAGTTCTGGGTAGAAAATAAGAAATAAACCATGCATAGAACATGTACTATGTACTTAGACTTGGTTCTCAGTGCTTCATGTGAGTAACTTTATAATCAAAAAAATCTGTTACGTTGTGATGAAGATAAGTTCTCTAGTCTCCACTTTCAAGATACATATAGTTGTAAAATTAAACCTCTGAATCACACAGGCATTTGCTATTTCTTCAAAAATAGTCAGTGCTGAAAGTCCCGCTTGACTTGTTATTTACTTTTTGAGCACATTGGCCTATGGATTTAAACAATGGCAGTGATGATAACAACAGAAAGGGAAGTTAGAGAAAGATGGACAATTCTCTAATGCAAGCATACAATATGCTGAATGTATGGAGCAGTCAGGAAGTCTCAGAAGGATTTTTTGCCTGGTTTTGAAGAATTGATTATTTATTGAGCAACTACAATATGCCATCAATATGATATGCATCATAAACATTGAGCAGAAACATTATAATAACCTTTGACCTAGCAAATATTATTCTTATTTTACAGACGAATATATTAGTCATTGTAGAATCAATAGTGTTTAAAGTCCCTTGTCCACCAACACACCAGTGAGGAAAAGTCTATGCCCAACATTTCTGAGTCTAATATTCTTGAGAGAGTTTTAAAATTGGAACATTTATAAATCTTGAGAAATTAGGAGATTCCAAAATGCCAAAGAACAATTAAAGATGAAAAGAAATATCAAATCCTAAGAAGGAACTCTTAGTATTTGGAAACAAATCCATACCATAACTTTTGAGATACAAATAACTATAGAGATTTTCTTCCACTGCAACAGAGTGACCCAAATTAAATGGTTGAATATAACCTTATTTATAATAATAAAATGTTATTTAAATCTATACTATCTTCTGAGTCTTTCTTAATTTTTCACTTTTATTAGTTTCATTTTTTGGATTTTTACAATATTTATACTTTTTTGAGGTACAGTATGCTGTTTTGATTCATGTATGTGGTGGGTAATGATCAAAGCAGGATAATTAGCATATATGTCACCTTATAATTTTATCATTTCTTTATGGTGAATGCAATTAAAAAACCTGTCTTCTAACTGTTTTGAAATATAAAATGCATTATTTTAACTGTATTCACTCTATGCTGTCATAAGACTTTATAATCTGTTCCTTCTGTCTACTTGTAACTTTGTAGCTGCTGCCCAAATTCTTATTTCCCCCCTTGTCCTGATTTCTTGACATTATACTTTGCTTCTTTCTTCTTCTTTTTCCTTCCAAGGTACTATTCCCTAGTTCTGGGATTTGTAGTACCCTCCCCAATACTAATTCCATGACTTTAAAGTCATTAGTAAATGTAGGACCAGCAATGACTTGCCTTTTTTCATAAATTTTATTAGTATTGCTACTTATATTTTTGCCATTTAGAGAGTCTTACATATTTCATTTGACTTCTTCACTCAGAATCTTTAGATAAACATGATTTAAAGAACATACAGTATCTTCACTAAAGCCTTATAACTGTGTGCTTTGAATCTTGTGATTTTTTTAATCACATAAAGCTACAATTTATTCTTTGTTATTATTATCAACTTGGAGCTTTTTCCAAGCTCTGAAACTTTGTAGAAAACACAGTAAAACTTCTAAGTGGGGAAATACATAATTTTTTAAAGACACTGAAAATCTAAACCGTAAATATTAGTGACTAAGAAATCTTTCGTCATTGATTCTGCAATTTTCCAAAGGTGTAGCAGAAACTGAACAAATGCAATCAGTTTCTCAAGAATAGAATGCCTATTAATATCAGTTTAATATCTTTGTGCCAGAACACAATTCGCTTTTGAGTGGATGCTGTGGTTGTTTTTAGTGTAAAGTAAACAATCTTTCTTCTTTGAAAGTATGCATTTAATAAAGAATAGTCCTTCGTATGGCTGAATTAATGTGTCTCCCCACACATCCAGTTAATGGGTAATAAAAGAGAATACCACACAAATAGGAATATAGCTTACAGTTGCAATAGCTCATACTATTACTTTTTACCTCAATAAGTAAATTAAGCATTTATGCTGGAAAATGACTTAAAAGTCAACTTTCCAAATTCCACATTCCTCTGAGAGCATATAATGAATATTTTCTCATAGCATGTAACAAATTCTCTTATAGCTCTAATTCCATCTGCTTTTTTTTTTACAAACAGAACGCGAACACAAGAAAGCAACCATTAATCTTAAATGTACTAAGAAAAAATTTCCCTGCAGTAAAGCACTTTTAAAAGTGCTTTAAAATATTCAGGCAGTGCATGTCCATATTGTATGCATATGTGTCTGAAGCCTCAGTTTCAATTTAACATCATTGAACCATGTTCAGAATTGAGGGGGAAAAAGTTCAAAGGATTGATTGCTTTTTGTAAGTTAGTGTGATTCAATTTTAACCCATCAAGTGGAAGTATTTAAAGGATCTTATCAGATTTAAGCAAGGGAAAAAAAAGGAAGAAAGAAAAGTCATTAAGTACATCCCTCTAACATAACAATAATTAACAATAATGTTTCCCACTGAAACTTAGGGAGAAAACTTGGGGAGAAACTTCATTCTTAAGAGGTCGATGAAGACAAAGTATTTCCATGAAAAATTTGCAGTGCTATTTGCTTTGTAGATATTTGCAGTGATGATATATAGCATGGATGGGTAAAACTGTTAATGCCCTAAACACAGTTCAAGGCAGTGCCAGTGTCTGTACCATCAGTCTTTGTGTTCTACAGTGATATTAATGTGTAGTAAAAGTTCCACTTAACAATGACTTAATGAAACACAGAATAATTTTTAAAGGTTGGCCTTCAGATATATAAATACTAATAGTGTATGAAACAAAATAAATAGCACGCATAAACTTTTCCATTACATTCAGATATATAGTAGATACCTTGAGGGAAATTACTGGGAGTAGCATAGGTTGTGAGCCATAATAACTGTGCTTCATTCACAGAAGACATTTTCACTTAAAAGAACAGCTGAAAAACTGTGATTAGTCATATTGACTAATTAGAAAAATGTTCTAAAAAAAAAGGTATAAATTAAGCCTAACATTTCTAGTGAGGCAAATTACATAATTTGTTGCCAAAGATAAAACTTGAAATTTCCAAACTACTTGAATTTTGGAAAGTTTATTTTGGAACTATTTCTTCCAGATTTTCAAGACTTCCCTGATAGAACTGGTGGTGAGATCAATTAATTCAAATACACCAACAACTAAAAAGATCAGCATAACTCAGCGAACAATTATTTTTAAATGACAAAATATAATATTGTTTTTTACCTCTATTACAAAATAAATGAGAAGATCAACTTCAGAAATAAAAGATTTATTTCATCTCACATTTTAGAGGTTTGAGTTCAAGGTCACTTGCCCACCTCACTTTAGGCCATTGGTGAGTCAGACATCATGGTTGGTAGCACTTAGGGAGCAGAGCTGCTCACCTCACTGTGATTGAGAAGCAGAAAAAGAGCAAGGAAGAGACTATGGACAAGATTCACCCTTTCAGGTCACATCTCCAGTGGATACTTTCACCAACTAGAATCCACTTCCTACAATTTCACCACCTCCCAACAGTCCACTCAATTATAAACCCATCAATAGATCAGTCTATTGATGAGACTATAGCCCTTATGATCCAATTACTTTCCAAATATTCCAACTGTAAACATTACTGAAATGGAAAACAAAGGTTGACCATATAGTGTTTGTGGGATAGTCCAGATCCAAACCATAACATTGGATAAAAGACCCATTTAAAGAGTCAGGTATCTGAGCCAACCTAGCCTTGAGACCCCAGATGCATCCAGGACACCCACCCTAAATGACCCCTGCCTGGAGCTGAACAGATCTACCCAGCAGCTGCATGGGTCCCCAAGGTACCTCAATTCAGGACAAATGAGGAGTCAAACTAGAAAAGGTTTTCCTCAAATTCAGAACTCCCCTACCAAGGAGCCCAATGACAGGGACCTGGATGAAAACCTTAAAAAAAAATTATCATTGAGCTGATTACAAAAAAAGAACAATGAACTAAAAAAAGATTTAATAAAGAGACTAAGAGAGAAAACTAGAGATGAAAACCTCTATTATCAAAGAAATAGACATACCAAAAATGGAAATAGCTGAGCTAAAGTCTTCAGTCAATCACATCAGACTGACAAAGGAAGAACTTAATAATAGAGGTTAGTCTGAGCTAATCAGAAGAGATTAAGAGGGCCACTATATCATAGTAAAGGGAACAATACATCAAGAAGATATAACCATAGTAAATCTCTATGCTTCAAGCATGAATGCTCCCAAGTATGTGGAAAAAAATTCTCCAGGACATAAAACCACTTATTGACTCCAACATGATAATACTGGGAGAATTTAAAACTCCTCTATCACCAATAGACAGATCATCAAACCAAAAAATATATATAAATAAATGTATTATAGCCTAAAAAACTCCATAAATCAAATGGAGTTAACAAACATCTATAGAATATTCTACAGCAAATTGGCTGAGTACTTTCCTCTCATCAGTGCATGGTCCCCTATCCAAAATAGATCACATTCTAATTCACAAAGGAAATCTCAGCAAATATAAAAAAGTAGTTATGTTCCTTACCAGACCATGATTCTAAAATTTAACAGTAGACATTAAATAGAAAACACAAGCATACATGGAGATTAAATAATACCATATAAAATGAAGAACAGATCCAAGAAGATATGAAAGCAGAAATTAAAAAATTCTTGGAAGCAAATGAAAAGGAGAACACAACATATTGAAACCTCTGGGTCACCATGAAAACATTTTTAAGGGGAAAACTCATAGCACTGAGTGCCTGCATTAAAAATCATGAGAGATCACGAAAACAAGCTTATGCTCCACCTCAAATCCTTACCAAAGGAAGAACAACCCCACCCCAGCAGAAGGCAGGAGACATAATCAGATCAGAACTGAAATAAATGAAATCAAGAACAAAACAAACAAACAATAAACAATAAAAATAATTTACAAAACAAAGAGCTGGTTCTTTGAAAACTAAATAAAATTTACAAACCCCTAACCAATCTCTTAAAAGAAGGAGATAATTTAAACAAATAAAAAAATCATCAATGAAAAGGGAGTGATCACCAAGGATGTCACAGAAATCCAATGGACTATTAGAACATAATAAGAAAAAATATATTGCTCTCAATTAGATAACCTGGAACACTTGGAAAAATATCTAGACACATACATTACCCCCAAATTGACACAGAATGATACAAAAAGCCTAAACAGCTGAATAGTAGGCACAGAAATCCACATAGCAATTAAAAGCCTTCCAAAGAAGAAAAGCCCAGGACTTCATGGATTCCCCTCTGAAGTTTAGCACACATATGAAGAAAAACTAACAGCTCTCCTTCCTAAGCTATTCCAGAGAATTGAAAAGGAAAGAACTCTTCGAAACAATAACTCTCCTAAATACTTTCTATGAGGCAACCATAACTCTGATTCCAAAACCAAACTAAGACACATTAAAAAATGAAAAGTACAGGCCAGTATACCTGATGAACACTCATACATTGTGTGACTGCAAGTTAGTATAACCACTCAAGAAAGCAATGTGGAGAGTCCTCAAAAACTAGGAAAAGATCTGCGTATGACTGGTTATTCTACTCCTTGATATTTAACCTAAAGAACCAAAATCAGCATACTCTAGTAATACAGATTCATCAAAGTTTGTATCAGTGCAAGTCACTGTAGAACCAAGCTAGGTGCCTGTCAACAGATGAATGAATAAAGAAAATGTGGTATATGTACACAATGGAATTTTACTCAACTATGAGAAAGACTAATACTGTGGCATTTACTGGTGAATGGATGTAACTGAAGAACATCATGCTGAGTGAAATAAGAAGACTACGAAAGTCAAGGGTGAAATGTTTTCTCTCATATGCAGAAGGTAGACCAAAATGAGGGAAAAGATGATGGAGATGGGAAGAGTGGAATCCCAAGGAAATAGAAGAGATCAGTGCAGTACAGGAAGAGGATTAATGGGGAGAGTGGTTGGGATGGGAAAGCTGAGGACCTATGTGTTTTAGTAAGCTTTTACACTTCTGTGACTAAAAGACCAGACAAGAAAAGGAGGAAAAGTTAATTTGGGGGCTCACAGTTTCAGAGGTCTCAGCTCATTGATAGCAGCCTCCATTACTTGGTGAACAAAGTGAGACTCAACATAGTGTGGGAAGAGTAAAGTAGAGGGAAGCAGCTCACATGATGATCAGGAAGTAGCCAGAGACTCTACTTGCCAGATACAAAATGTATACTCCAAACAAGCCCACCATGACCCATCTCTTCCAGCCACATCCTTCCAGTCTTCTGTTACCACTATGTTAGTTAATCTCTATCAGAGGATTAATTCACTGATTATGTTAAGGATCTCCTAACCAATCATTCCCCTCTAGACCATTCTTGCATTATTTCACACTTGAGATTTTGAGGGACACCTAGTATACAAACCATAACACTGTTGAATGAAATTGACTAATTTTGTTTACAGTTTTCCAACTGAGAGCCAATACAGAGACAAATCACTATTTCCCACTGCTTTAACGTATTGTCTTTCATATTATGCCATTGCAGAGTAATTGTCCACTTTTCTTAGCTTTTCTTGGTTATTGCTTTGCTGACTGTGATTTTTCTTCTATATTCTTGTTATTAATCACCTACACAGTGTTTAAAAAGTATGACTAACAAAATAATATTTCATCATGTAGAAGAGCTTTGCTTCCTGAGGAAGCAGATTTTTCTTTCTTTCTTTTTTTTATTATTTTGTGTAGGTGAAAGACATTACAGCCAGAGGTGCCAATCTTTCATTAGACATGCAAGCAATCAATCCAAAGGCAGTTTTTAAATCCTAACCCTTTCCCCAGGAGTTTGCTGCTGTTAGCATAAATTGATACACAATGGCTTTAAAGAGGTAATTAACAGATAATTAAATATTTACATTCTATATAGGAAAGGGCTTAAGTGCTTTGGTAAGAGAGTAGATAGATAGAGGACTTACTGACTTTCTTTGGCTAGAAAGAGTAGAAGGTAAGTAAAAGTGTTCTGACTCCAGATCTTGACCATGTAATTCTAGAGAATTATATCTACGCTTTTGTGAGAAGTAGAAATTTCAGTGTTTCATTTTCAGAATACAGTATTTAGCCTTAATTAACAGACAAACAGCTGGAGGGGAAATAGAGCATGGTGGAAATTTGCCAGCAGTTAACTCACACAATACTACAATAGCCCGTGAAAGTGGCAGATTAAACATTTAGTTTCCTGAACAGCCGCTTGACAAACAGAAGGGGAGAGGATTGGCCTGACCAACACAGAGAGATGTCCCTGTTAAGAACTGGATGAATGGATGCAAAAACTGTGATACATTTATACCATGGAATATTACACAGCAATTAGAAACAATGATATTGCAGCCTTTGAAGGCAAATGGATGGCTATGGAAGAAATCATGCTGAGTAAAATCAGCTTAACCCAGAGAACTAATGGTCGATTGTCTCCACTCATCTGTGGAGGTTGGGACTAGACCCTAGCCAGTGAAAAAGTTGGTCTTTTATCATATGTTAAATCCAGATAAGATATAATACTATACAACATAATTCTTTTTTAGAGATATGGGGGGAAGGGAAATGGAGGGATAAGGGTGGGTAATTGGGGGGGAGCTCTCCTGGGGGTAATTGTAATATCCAGACTCTATACACATTTGATATTATTTTGTTAAAAACTTGTATGGTTGTTCAAAAATAAAAAATAAAAAAAAGAAGTAGTTACTTATGAAAGAAAACACTCTATGCTTAAGTCCCTGGCTTTGGCTTGTTTCACTCAGCATGATTTTTTCCATTTCCATCCATTTACCTACAAAGGCCATGATATCATTCTTTCTGGTAGCTGAGTAGAACTTTGTGGCGTGTGTGTGTATGCACCATAATGTTTAAATTATATGTATATGGTAATTTATATCTGTAACTTGAGGGCACTTCAAAGTCAGAAGATCGGGAATGATGAAGGGAAGAGATCCTAGACTTGATTGGGGTTAAAGCAACTGTGCAAAACATATGCATGTATGAATATGAATCAATAAATTCCTTCATTATGTAAGATGATGCTGAACCAGTAAAAAAAAGCAGCTACTTAAATAAAGATGTAAGAACTGTGAACATGCCAAATGTACTCACTCCAGGAAGACCTTCCTGCCACAAGAGAACAAAGGGAAGTGGAGAGAAGTTAACAGTCTAGGTAGACTCTGCACCCCATAGGACTCAGCCAATGAGGAACAGGGGAGGGATTTTGAACACCAGGGTGCAAAACACTAATTGTTAACCACTCTGAGTGTACTGGGCCACTATGCACAGGATCTTACAGACTTTCATTAAAGTCTCATTTCAACTGCACCTTGTGTTTCCAATTCCATTCTTTGGGTTTGGTCAAGCAAGCATGTTTCTCACAATTAACAGTCATTGAAATTTCTTTGCATAAGTATTTAACTTTTTTAAACCTCAGTTGCTGTATCTGCAAGTTGGAGGAAATTATTCGTAGCTCAGAGGACTACAGTAACTATTCTAAATAGCATTAAGCTCCTGGCATGTAACAGGAACTTGGGCCCCAAGACAGAACTATTTAATTATTATTATTATTTTGTTAAGTTCAAACCAAATGCATTCATTGGGCTCAATTTATTTGTCTCTTATTTAAAGCGCCATGCTTTGAAGTCATCAGGGAAAGATAAATGTAATAGTTACCACTCACATTACTGCTCTTTGATCCCAGAAGATACTCTTGTATAAGTTCACTAATAACAGAATTTCTTCTTGTTTGCTTGCAGATGAAAAATGAAAGAATAAAAATATGTAAGCCTGAATCTAATCAGAAGTCATTTTATGGAACCATTTACCTGGAAACCAGTAAAGATTGAAATATATACAACATAGGTTTTAATGAAAGAATTAATTAATTAATCTCAGAAAATAATAAGGGCAATCTAGTATTTAGTTCTTCATGAAAGTTTATCCATCTTTTTGCAATAACACCTTTACAATTAATTTATCTTTCATTTTACATCTATGATACAGGCAGTTACATAAAATTAAAATCCATGGGAAAACAGAATTTGTAGAAATGCCCCTTGGCTGATGATACATTGCACTACAAAAAATGTAATGTCTCCGACATGGCCCCTTTCCCTTGGTTTTCTCATCTAGTGTCCTAGAATGGATCTGGCCTTGAGAGACATATCTATCCTATTCAGAAAGCAGGATTCCATTAAGGTTGCTTTCTATGGAGGAAAGGGATTTAAAATTCCCTCAAAGAAAAGAAAAATCTTAGTCACAGAATAAAAGAGATGCTTGAGAGTCCAAAGAGATGTGGAACTCAACTATTTGGATACCAGAACTCTCAAGAAACCAAAAAGACAAGTCAAATTTTGGATACAGGAAACCAAAGGGGAGACAGACTACATATGGCTAAATACTTCAGAAACTATGTTTTCTAACTTGTTATATCTTCCTCTAATGTCATATCTTCCTCTAGAATGGCTTTTGGAAAGGCTAGCTGAGTTAGGGATACATCCCTAGCCACAGAATCATTCCAGAATGGGGTATCTAAGCTTAATTTGTGAATTTCAAAGGGCCTGTAGGGAAAGTGGGTGGCTGGCCAAAACTTCCAGTTTCTGTTTGTTTTGTTTGGTGGATACTTCTTGGTAGCTCAGAGATTTGACTCATTTCTAGTCGACAGCAAATAATGTTTGAAGTTAAAAAAAGTTTCCTCATGTGTTGGTTTTATCATTTTATTATCTAACCCCTTTTTAATGAAATTAGATAATGACAGATAGATTAATAGCTAGAGATATGGTGTATATATTCCAGCTACAGTTTTTGCAGATCCCATATAATCCTAATTCAATATTAAACTGATATATCAGTTTAATATTATAACTATTTTTCAGGCTATGGATAAAGCTTTAATTCTCATACACTGTGTAATAGTACAGTGAGGAGGATGCTATGAATAATAGATTTTACCATGGACTCATCTGCTGGTGATGTATAGGAGAAGATTTAATTTCAGAAGTACTAGTTTAGGTTGTTGTGAAAACTTAGATCCATACACGATAGAAAAACACTGACATAGTCCTGGAAACCTCATTTCCAGGTCCTCAGTTGATTTGTCTAGGATATCTATGGTTCTCTATTCTAATCTTCCTTTTTACAGTTGTCTTTTTCTTACACTAAAAAAAAAATACATATTACTGGAACATCTTGAGGATTCAACCATGCATTGAACAGAAATAACAATATATAAGCTCCATTTCCAATAAAATTTAAGTTTTATGCTAACAGTTACCAGAATTTATGTTGTTTGACTCCATCAATGCTGCTATGAATTGTAACTATAATGCAGTCCATTTTTTTTTTTTTTTTTGGTACCACAGAATAAACCCATGGATGTTTAACCACTGAGACACTTACCACATTCTTCACCCTTTTTCTTTGCTTTTCTTTTTCTTTCTTTTTTTTATTTTTTATTTTGAGATAGCGTCTGGCTAAGTTACCGAGGCTAGCTTTGAACTTGTGATATTCCTCCTATTTCATCTTCGTACAACACGGCACTTAGCTGATTTTTTTTTATTTTAATTTTTTTTATTTTGAGCAACCTTACAAGATTTTAACAAAATAATATAAAATGTGTATAAAATGTGCATATATTCTGGATATTGCAGTTATCCCCAGGAGTGCCCCCCCAATTACCCTCCCTTATCCCTCCCTTCCCCTTCCCATTATAACTCTAAAAAAAGTATTAGATTGTAAAGCATTACATCTTATCTGGATTTAACTCATGTTACTAGACCAACTTTCTCATTGTCCAGGGTCTAGACCCCACCACCACAGATGAGTGGGACAATCGACCCTTAGATCTCTGGGTTAAGATGATTTTACTCATCGTGATCTCTTCCATAACCATCCATTTACCCTCGAAGGCTGCAAGGTCATTGTTTCTAATTGCTGTGTAATATTCCATGGTATAAATGTACCACAGTTTTTGGATCCATTCTTCCAGTGTGGGACATCGGGGTTGTTTCCATAGCCTAGCAATAGTAAATTGTGCTGCTATGAACATCGATATTGCTGTGCCACTGTAATGTGCTGATTCTAAGTCCCCTGGAAAGATACCCAGGAGTGGAATAATAGGGTCCTATGGTGCACTCATCCCTAATTTTTTAAGGATTCTCCATACTGCTTTCCAGAGGGGCTGTATCAGTCTGCAGCTCCACCAACAGTGTGTTAGTGTGCCTATCTCTCCACAGCCCCTCCAGCT